>JAUMHE010000067.1:5465374-5485160 GCA_032359235.1 Enteromius mattozi | reverse complement strand
GCAGTTACAGACTGGATAGATGGGGTGAAACCTGAGGAAGGCATTTGAGGGAACAGGAATTATTCATCTAGTCATCTAGTCAAGAATGACTGGAGTATTGAGGTGTGAGCAGAATGTAGAATTGTATACTTGCTGTGTGCAGTATTCCCATCTGCATTCAAAGTTCTTGGGTAATGAATGAGACGAGTCCAGAGCAAAGCGGACATTCATCTACCGCCTTCGCTGTTGAAGGAGAAGAGCAATGGATAAGGGAAATTTTAAAATGATGAGTGAATTCTTTAGACATGAAGTTTCCCTCCGCTCCAGAATCCAACAAGGCAGTAGTAGTGATATAGGGAATAGTGATACACATGTCTGGATTAAGAGCATCAACAGGGAAACCTGCCGGTTTCTGAGATTCCAGGGCACGGTTGTGAGGGGCATGAGACTTGTAGATGGCCAGGCTTTGCACAATATAGGAATAGATGTAAAGTTAAACTATGATTACTCTCCTCCGCTGACAAATGGTATGCATTCATTGCATGGGTTCAGACTCATCGGTCATAGCAGGTAGAGGGACTTGGTGAGTGCTACGGGCACTGGGCTATCGTGATCTGATGAGATTATCAGTTTGAATGGCTAGCTCTGACTGTAGTTCATGGCTTAATCCTTTCCTAAACAGTACTTTCAGTGCGTCATTGATCCAAGTCTGAGCGGCGAGGGTGCAAAAGGAGAGAGGATATTCAGCTGTGGTAATTTTTCCTTGAAAGAGTTCCAGTAATCCATTCCAATGCCTTGCCTATAAGTAGAGAACAAACAAATGCGATTTTACCAGCCTTAGTGGAATATAGCGTGGGTTGTTGATCCACAAACAGAGAGAATTGTAGTATAAATCTTTTCCATTTCATTGAATAGATTCTGGATCGTAGGGCAGCAAAGTCTTCTGTAACGAAGCGCCACTCGAATTGGGATCCATAAGCAGGCTTTGTTTCAAATCGCAGTCAGGCAGGCAAAGGTCCAACACCAGCAAACACAATATCAGAGAGGTCGGAAAACAAGCTGTATGTATGAGCAGGCGGCTAACGATCACAAATCAACAATGGGGGAAAATATGGGGTCGCAACAGGCAGATTAACCATAGATAAATGCTCAGAAATGCAAACCGTAGTAATACAAGACTTTGCAAAGAGATGTGGAAATCAGACCATTAGGCTAAAGTGGGACCAGGTGATCAGTGCCAGGTACAGGGCTGATGGAGATGTCGTGTGGAATGGATGCAAGTGAGAGTCAATATTCAGGCGAGAGGGCCCTCTGGTGGACAGAGGAGGGAATCACAGAGTTTGTCTCTGTGACAATTTATATATAATTATAACTTATATTTTAGATTTATATTTTTCATTCATAATTATTCTATTTTCAGCCTTTTCTTCTCAAGAGAAAAAAAAAACTGATTAAAACTGTTTAAAAATATACATCGAACATAACATACATATTTTGTAAATAATGAAGAACACTATATATATAGAACACTATATTTTCAACAGCCAAAAATTATTTCTATGTTTTGCTGTAGTGTGTCATTAACTGTGATAATCAGTGAGATTTCTGTTTGCACAAGAAGCCTGACATTAGCAGCTTTTCTACTTTGGTTTAAAAATGATGAAAATGCTATTGAGCTTTACTTTTAGTCTTGCACTTAATTTCTTCATGACATTACCAAGAGACTCATGTCTAACCATTTCTACATCAAACTAAATTGCACATCCACTTAAACTCAGTATTTCCCTGAATTCCAAAAAAACTGAATTTTCTCCAACATGTGGCCAATGACGGGAAACTGTAGCTGTCTCATTTTGCCTTCGTTAATAATATGATTTCAGGTCAGCTGTTCTGTAGGAGGAAGATCTATAAATACTGATGGAAGCAGAGAGAAGGAGAGGCGGGTAGAGGGATAGACTGATTTAAATTCCACAAGGGGATCACTGGAGATTGAGGCCTAGGAATACCCCGTTACCCACGATTCCAACCAACAATCTGCATAATTCCACAGAGCTGCATCCAATAAAACGAGAGCAATACTGTCTAGATAACACTTGAGAGATGATTATGCTAAATGGGACTGGAAGGCAATAAGAAGAATTGGAATTTTGTGTAAACCTTCGTGACATTGTAAATGCCTGTAGATGAGAAATAATGTCATTAAGGAACAGAAACACGGTTGACCCTGAGGCCTGAGCATAATAACGGCCCACAATTATGGGACATGATTGTGACAGCTGGTGCTAAATAACTTGGCAGGTAAGAGACTCTTGGATGTATAAGTCCTTTTGAGACCTGGCAAGTAGACTTTCATTTGCTGCTCAGCTCAGATCTCTTAGCTTGAGGCTAAGCATGACTTTCTCAATACAATCAGACACGTACAGTATGTACTGTATATCATCTTGCATGACACTCAAACCCAGGGACCTATAAGCCTGTCAGTCATTGGTGGCCATCTTGTTAATGCCTCTGGGTAACAATTTATTATACATATTGTACAGCTCCTGTCTACTTGAATGAGGAAAAACCGAAATCTGCAAAACTGTTTGCTAAAATGTAGATTCAATTACACATTTTACCAATCCCACATGGCAAATATATATTGACACTTTCAAATGCCAAAATACATCACAAAATATTATTGATGTTTTATATATATATATATATATATATATATATATATATATTACAAAATCACTTGCATTTTGTGTCATCTGAAATAGATATATATCTATAAAATAACCATTAATGTTTTATTTTTTTTCTATTGTGCTATATAATATGCATAACACAATCTGCAAATATTTCTTGTTATTTCTTTCTTTTTTAGTTAGTTAACCTATGTTGGTTACACTTTATACTTCTCACTGTTAACAACCAGTAGGGATGTAGAGATGTAATACATGTTCATGTGGAATATGTGCTTTATAAGTACTAATAAACAGCTATTTATCTTGCTAATATAAGCAACTATTTAATAGTGAGACTTGGTCCCTATGCTAAAGTGTTATTGGCTGATCGGCTGTGCAGACCCTAAATGGGTCAAGGGGTTAAAGAGGAGAATTGGCTTTAGGCCACACCAGTCATGTCTGCTATCTCTCATTTTACATAATTATAAACCAATCACTCTGTTCTCCTATTTGATAATGTACAGTGCTTTGCAACAATCTTTATTGTTAAAAGCGCTAGATAAATAAAAGTGATTGATTGATTGATTGACAAAAACAAACTTTCAGTCAAAACGGGGTGTCCCTGTATTAAGTGGCTAGTGTGGTGACAGCTGTTTATATTCCTTAAGTGTTCTTGTGGTGTCCAGGATTGAGTGTGGGAGAATATTCTACGTCCAAATGATAAAGGAGTGAAGTCTTTTTAATATCTCTGTGCTGCTGCCTGAAATAGGCTGACAGGTCCAATTACCACTTGAAGCTCCTCTGTGGTTGCTTGGTGGACAAACACAACCTCCAAATATCCCCTAGGATAAGGACTTTTCAGTGAAACAGAAAGTAAGTCAGCCAGAAAACGTGAAGAATACATAAGACAGAATGATAGAAACACGTTATGCAGAGCATGTGGTTGAACCCTTTGTCATCCATTGATTTCCTGGTGCTAGGTCCTGCAACAATTTAGATACACCAAGATACTCCAAGGACTGGACATGTTGAATGATTGGTAAGAACGGGAACCAAGGAACTTCAGCTCACTTCTTCACAGTTCATGTCAAATGGAGTTTGTTCTCTGACTTCAGTTGAGTTCAAGTGTTTGCATGGGACATATTGCACCTCTTGCGTAGAGGTTTGGGAAGCACCAACCTTGTGTCATAAAAATCAAAAAGCATTTAGATATTGTCCCTCTCAATCTCCCCCCTTTGCTCTTACTTGCAGAGGCACTCAACCTGGCTCAAGGCAGTATGATACCTGTGCCTGCTTCCTACCAATACACCATTCTAGATGTTGTAGTGAAGATCTATTTGAGAGACATTTGAGTTTTAAAAGGTTACTGTTGACATCTGTACAGTAGTATCTGTTGACTTTCACTTCTCAGTGCCCTCAGTAACTTGCCAGGTGACATAATCTTCAATCCCAAAACACTGGCCCTGGACCTTACTAAAGGTGCTCATATGTCCAACCCAGGCTCACTGAAAAATGTGCCTGTGGCGACATTCCAGTGAGTGGCACTAAAAGAGCATTCAGTTTTACCTGAAACAGATGAATGTAAATCTGACATTGTTTTATTACATTTATTTTCATGCATGCTGAAATATTTCTAATATTAAAAGGCTACAGTTGTAACACATTTGAAAATAACACACAATTAAATAGATTAAAGCCTACTGAACACCTAACTGACAAAAAAAAAGTAAAAAAAAAAAAGTCCAACTGGTCTCATGGCATAAACGTACCTGGGCACACTTTTTAGTGAGATGTGAAATATGTACCAATAAGTACATATCAGCTCAGTTTCCAAAATAAATGAACACTAGAGGCAGTAAAACTCCAACACAATTTATTCCTTTTTACACAGATTTACAGAGTTTCGATTAATAAAGCATAATTTTGGCACAGTTACTTGAAGAATACCATGTTATAACTTCAAAATATAAGATAATATCCTAGTATCCTAATATAGATTTAAAAACTGATGCTTTTGAATGTTAGCATCACACATATCCGGCTTCATATATATAGGTTTTCATAGACGGTAAGTTTGTTCGGTAGCTCACAAAATACAGAGATGTATTTGAGAGGTGAGGAGCTCTGGTTTGAATCCTGTGCAACTACAGATTGAAAAAAAAAAAAAGGTTCAAATCTTCATAAAAGGAAGTTGAAATGGCACAGCTACATCAACAAATGCCTTTTTATATCAGTTTTGCATTTGTTAACACTTTTGGGTAGGTTTAGGGTTCAATTTGGTGTAGGGCTTATTTCCAACATGATAGAGCATTAGCTTTTTGCGACAATCCTCAGATATTTGAATTCTGAACCCTCACAATGCATACCTGAAACAACTTAATAAAAACACAGCAATATGCACGTAATAAAAACTTTCCAGGGTTTACGTATTGTGAACCTGTGTTTTAGTTCCACTCAGTGGACATTTCTCTTTGAAACTGCTGTGAAACGTGCAGTAAGGCACATATAAATGGTGTTGCACAAGAAGTGCACGGAGGTACATATTTTTTTACACAAGGTTGAAAAATGCAACCATGTCATTTCAGCTTGCTTTGAGCTCTTTTATCTTGACTTGTATTTCACAAGTAGGCAGTGCCTCACAATGCCAGTTCAGTGCTGTACCAGGTGAGCTACTGAGCAAGTTTACTACATCAGAAAAGCCATACATATAGAGAAGATGTAATGGAAACCTAAAAATGTATTAGTCTACAAATCATACAACGATAAAAAGTATTCTGAGGTCAGTGTTATGTAAGTAATGGAGCAAAACCAAAAAAAAAAAAAAAGGATCATAAAAAAAGAACAGATGTTTCTGGTGCTTTCAAAACTGCAGTGAATTGTATGCGTAGGTATGCATTTGGGGTTTTACAAAAATGCAAATAGAAGCACGTTTTTCCTATAAGCTCATGTTGCATTTGTCGTCCTCGCTGGCGCCGCCCCACCTTCTCTCATTCCTGCCTACCTGATCATCTGCTTGTTTGAGAGCATAATCACGGAGAAGCCGTTAAGCACCTGTGTGTTATGCCACCGTCACGACAAGGGCTTTGGATGTAAATTACCGGCAGTGTTCCAAATGCCACGACAAGCAGTGCATTTACCAATGCAGTGGGAAAGCCCTATGGAGTTTCTTATCCTGGTGAAGACGCTAATGCCTGGGTAATGGGTGCAATTTCACAACGTAAATGTCAGCAAATCACTGCACGCAGAAAACTCTGATGTTATGTTCTGCATCTCGCACAGTACATGATGTGTAACCTCAAAATGCCTTGTACTCTGGGCCAGTGCTGCACTTGTGTGAAATGATATTTGCATGTGATATTAAAGCTTGTTTTCTGTTAAGACACCTCACTGGAGTCAAAGCCTTATTAAAAAAATTTAAATAAAGGTCATTTTACCCTTTTTAAGCTATGAGAGAATTAAAATGCCTCTGGAAGTGTCTGGCTTGGCCAAACTTTATTTTAGGCAAACAAAAACCAATCTAAATGCCTAGTCTCTACACTTTCAATTACCTGCAAGAATAACCAGCTAATGACCACGTGTCATATCCTGTCGTTCCGTCCTGTGCTTGAGTATTCATACTGAATTAATGAGGTGGCCAGGTACCTGTGATTAATATTTTATGACGGTGCACAGAGTGAGTCCATCTCCATGACAAATTCTTGGGGTCGTGGCAAATGACCCCCTGCCCTTTCTATCACAGACTGTCATAGGCGTTTTACACCTCTCCACTGTTAATTAAATGAAAGGATCCTAGCCATATGAGGATGCAAAGCAATTTCTATGAAACTATTCAGAGAATAAAGACATTGTCTGGTACATTGATACACAGGTGGGATTCAATATAGTGTCCTCATAGCAGTGATAATGAATACTGCTATATGTTAACATTACATAAGCAAAATATATAAGTAAGCTTGCAGGACATTGCTGGCCTAGCAATGCATACCAAATTATCATTGTGTTGCTATGAGCTTAGCACGAGTATTTTACATGTGATCAAAATACTTTGATACTTTGATACTTTTACAATACTGCTGGCAGCCAATCAGATTATGGTTGGTTGATTTACCAGCCCAATCTCACACTAATTCATACATATTTTACAAGGTGGCTAATTCATACGACCTCACTTATGCATTATTCATACAAATTCATATGATTTTTTGCTAAATCATATGTATTTTACGAGCTGAACAATTCATATTATTTAGTACGAATGACCTACTCCTAACCCTGCCCCTAAACCAACCAAATCTCACCGCAAGTCATACATATTTTACTAGGGTGCTAATTCGTACAAATTCGTACAACCTCATTTTTGCTAAATCGTACATATTTTACGAGTTGTCAATTCGTATGAATTTTTATACATGACATACACCTAACCCCACCCCTAAACCTACCTGTCACTGGGGTTTAGAGAAATCATAAAAAAACGTACGAGTGAGGTTGTATGAATTTGTATAAATTTGGCACCTCATACGAATAAGTACGAATTGGTCGTGAGACCAATAACCTACACGTTCACATAATTTACACATAAATGATCATTACAGGGGATTTTCCGATGCAGTAAACTTTCTCATTAGCTCACCTGGTACAGCACTGAACTTGCTTTAGAAAATGCATTAAATAATGCCACTCACTGTACATTTCATTTCTGAATTGCCACAAGCAATGCTAAATGTATGGTTTGGATGAATCAAAATGTGCTTTTACTTTCATTTACTGGACATTTCATGAAAGATGCAATAAGCTACAACCATGAGTTTCCAAAGAGCCTGAGTTTCATACAGTTGAAGGTTATTTGTGGATATTCTTTTCTTTTGTTTTGCAGAAGTGATGTACGCATTTAAGTTCCCTCCAAAATTGTCAACCAAATCGAACCTGATAAGCTATGAATATAAAACAGTGTAGGCAAGAATGCAATTTTCAAAAAAATGTTAATGTGTTGGTCAAACAAGTAAATAAGCAGTAATAAGCAAACATTTAAATAAATAAAACTTTATTGAGAAATGCTCAGAATATGCAGTTTCATCAAAATGTTAATTTTACAGAATCTAGTGCAGCTTTCTGGAAAATATGTTTAATATACCAACTGTACTTTCTATTTAAACTAGCCTGGATAAAGTATGTTTTCTTCTTTAGCTGCTTTGTACATAAAGTTCAAGGAAATTTGTCAGAATGTTTGTGGATGTGTATTTCACAAGAAACCGACTGTAAATTTTAATATTTTGTGTTTAAGGCATAAAGCTTCATGAATATTTAAAACAGTGGTTGCATCCATTTTCCATTCCTTGTGTTCTCAGAGAGGGTTTTCCTTTTACTCGTAAAAATGTTTCTACTCTACTTTATGTAGCTTTTGTCACTGAAATGACCATAGTGCAATTACTGTATTGAAAGTAGACGATTAAGCTTCATATATATCTAAACAACTTTAACAAAAGGCTAACAGAATATACTTTGCTCAGCAGACTGGGACCCAATTAGTATGGCCAATTCTTGCAGCTCATCAACAAGCAAGCTATTCAACCGACTATAGAGGGTGAAGCATGCTGTGGTAATAAAGGAATGCCTTTAATCATAATATTCAGTTTGTGCTGCCTCCTCATACTGTCAACAAGGGACCATGTGTTATGATCAGCTGGATGTGCCAGTCCAGATTGGATGGCACTCCAGCCCCCTGTGTACTGAGTCTGTGTTTTTCCATTCTATGTATGATCTGTCACCTGTGTACTCTTGTCTCCACCCACCTCATGTGTTGTCTTAGTAACTAATATGTTCTCCGCCCACCTCATGTGTCTCCATGACAACTGATATGTTCTCCTCCCCTCTGTCTCGTTAGTCCCGTGTATAAATACCCCGGTTCTCCAGCCATTCCCCGTTGATCATTGTGTATGGCTCGTCCTACCTCTGCAAGCGTTTTCCTGTCTGTTCCTGTTTTGTTTTCATTGTTATTTTGATTCCCCGCTGCCGACCTTTTGCCTGCCTCCTGACTACGATTCTGTCCATCCTGTATTGCTCTGTTCGCCGTTCTCTCGACCCTCGCCTGTCTGCACTGTGTTTGTGGCTCTGTTAATAAATACCCTAGCAAATGGATTCGCCTGCCTCCGCCTTCATCCCTGACAGAATGATCAGCTGACGAGAATCCAGCGGGTATTTCTACGAGTACTCCAATCACGAAGAGGATATCATGTTGCATCTGCTCACGATACTCCAACAAGGACGCGAAATCGAGGAATATGTCGAGGAGTTCATTGCATACAGTCACCTCGCGGACACCACAGAGGATATACTCAAGCACTGCTTTTTACACGGGGCTTGACCCGGAAGTCCTCGACGAAGTGGATGGACAACTAGGAGAGGACTCGGACTGGAATCTCAGAGAGCTCATCGACGCTGTCCTATTCATTCTTGGATCGCTGATGACAGTAAGCGAGAGTGTTGATGAGGTTTCCGATCAACAGCAACTACTTCTGCCCGAACGTCCCGACGCTGCCAGCAAGATGAATGCCGCTTTCCAGCTCACCCATGAGATGGCGGACATGGAGGAACACCGGCACAAAATGGCGGCCGATCGCGAGACGCAGCACAAAATGGCGGCCGATCGCAAGACGCAGAGTGAGATGGCGGTCGATCGCGAGACTCCGTCTACCATGGAGGAGAATCTACCCAGCCTTCTGCATATGGACTCTGTACAGCCATGCCAGACCACGTGGGGTCCAGTATCAGTTTTGCAGCCAGGAGAGCTGCTTTCAGCAAACCCTGTGGTTTCCGGTTCGCAGATGACGGGTTCCAGCCTCGTTTCACAGTGCGGCAAGCCATATAAAGCTCAGTTGGTCCCGGTTTCTCAGCCTAAGGGACTGTTTCATGCCCTGTCAGTTCCAGTTTTACAGCCAGGAGTGCTGTTCCAAGCTCAGTCGGTTCAGGTTCTACAGCTCGAGGAGCTGACACCCGTCCTAGCGACTCCCGAAACGCTAGTGACGGGTTCCGACATCATCACGCAGCAAGAGGGGCTGTGTGGTGTTCAGTCTGGTCCGGTTACACAGCCAGGAACGGAACGACAGCTAGGGGAGCTGTCTACCACGCCAGTGGTTCCTGAGGCGCCCACAGAGGGCGCTGGCACCATCACTCAGCGAGAGGGGCTGAGTGATGTTCTGCTGGGTACAGGGCTGCAGCTAGAAGAGCTGTCAGCCATTTCTGCGATCCTCAATTCGCCCTTAGTAGGCGTTTATGTCATCACCCAGCGAGAGGGGCTGAGTGATGACCAGTTGGGCGCAGGGCTACAGCCAGGGGAGCTGTCGGCCATCCCAGCGGTTCCTGATCTGCTAGTGATGGATTCTGACGCCATTACACAGCGAGAGGGGCTGTGTGATGTCCGGTCGGTTCCAGTGTCACAGCTAGGGGAGCTGTCATCCATCCTAGCGATCCCTAATCCGCTAGTGATGGGTTCTGACACCGTTACACAGCGAGAGGGGCTGTGTGGGGTCCAGTTAGCTCCAGTTGGGCAGCCTAACGAGCTGTTGAAGGCCCTCACGATTTCTGACCAATCAGTAGCGGGTCCTATCCCCGTGTCATGGCCTGAGGTGCCGTTCGACAGACAGTCGGTTCCGGTTGCTCCATCCAAAGAGCGAGTGTCAGTCCCTGCGGTTCCCAGTCCGCACGTAATGGGTCCCAATCCCGTAGCACGGTACGAGGAGCCGTGTATTGCCCAGTCGGTCCCAGTCACGCAGCCAGACGAGCTGCTGAAGGTCCTCGCCTCCACCCTGGAGGGCTCCCTCGCCGACAGCTCTGCCCAGGTGGACATCTCCGCCTCCTGTGCCGCCCCCGTGGTCGTCGCCGCCGCCTGCTCCACCAAGGAGGACGTCTCCGCCGCCTGCTCCACCAAGGAGGACGTCTCCGCCGCCTGCTCCGCCCCGGTGGGATTCTCCGCCGTCTGCTCCGCCCCGGTGGGCTTCTCCGCCACCTGCTCCGCCCCGGGGGACATCTCCATCGCCTGCTCCGCCCTGGTGGGCTTCTCTGCAGCCCGCTCCGCCTTGGAGGGCAAGGTCGCTGCCTGGTCGGCTCTGGAGAGCAGGGTCATTGCCTGGTCGGCCCCGGAGGGCACTACAATCATCTGCTCCACCCTGGAGGGTTCTAGAACTGTCAGATCGGCTCAGGAGAGCACTCTCCCTGCCTCGTGGATCCAGATGGTCTTCTACGCCGTCTGCCCCGCCCTGGAGGTTGTTCCTGCCGGCTCCAAAGTCTGGAGCGTCTGGAAGCCGCTCCTTAGAGGGGGGGCTATGTTATGATCAGCTGGATGTGTCAGTCCAGATTGGATGGCACTCCAGCCCCCTGTGTACTGAGTCTGTGTTTTTCCATTCTATGTATGATCTGTCACCTGTGTACTCTTGTCTCCACCCACCTCATGTGTTGTCTTAGTAACTAATATGTTCTCCGCCCACCTCATGTGTCTCCATGACAACTGATATGTTCTCCTCCCTTCTGTCTCGTTAGTCCCGTGTATAAATACTCCGGTCCTCCAGCCATTCCCCGCTGATCATTGTGTATGGCTCATCCTACCTCTGCAAGCGTTTTCCTGTCTGTTCCTGTTTTGTTTTCATTGTTATTTTGATTCCACGCTGCCGACCTTTTGCCTGCCTCTTTCTGTCCTTCCTGTATTGCTCTGTTCGCCGTTCTCTCGACCCTCGCCTGTCTGTACTGTGTTTGTGGCTCTGTAAATAAATACCCTAGCAAATGGATTCGCCTGCCTCCGCCTTCATCCCTGACACCATGCAAGGCATAAATCAAGTGTTGACCATCAAGAGGACTTGTTGAAGAGACTTGTCTGTCTAATTGCACTAGTGTATAATGTGTTTATTGTAAAAGCAGAAACATTAGCTATGTGCAGTCTCTGAGCTAAATAGTTTTGTTTATCATGAGTTGAGATGAAAAAAAAAAAAAAAAAAGAATTGTATAAGGGTTTAACCAAGAGTGCATTTTGAGTATACTTTAAAATGTAATTTATTTCTGTGATGCAATGCTGAATTTCCGTTAGTCATTACTCCAGTCTAAAGTGTCACATGATCCTTCAGAAATCGATGTCGATTTATTATTAGAATTATCAACGATCTTGACTAATAAGACAGACGTCAATTTCCATGGCCTGAGTAAGAGAAGTGACACTCACCCGGTAGGTTCTAGTGCGAGGTGGCCTGGTGGTGCAGTTGGCTCTGAGATGACCAGGTAAACCACAGTAGAGACAAAGATTGTGCTCTAGCCTCCTCTCGCGCTCCTCAGCAGTAATATGGGTGGCTCCGATCTGCATTGGTTCAGCTGGGCTGACACTGGGCATAGTGAATGATGGAGCTGGAGTGCGGCGACCTCGTCTGGAGCGGAGAAGGTGGTCGGTGCGAATGGCCAAATCCATATACTGCTCCAATGTCTTGTCTTCGTCGCGGCATGCTAGCTCGGCCTGTAGATCCTCACGAAGACCCCAGCGATACAGTGATTTCAATGGATCGATATCCCATCCAGTTTGTGCGGCGAGAGTTCTGAATAGCATGGTATAACCAGCCGCTGAGGTAGAGCCCTGCTTGAGTGCTAACAGTTCATCACGTGCATCTTTACCGTCCACTGTGTGATCAAACACCTCCTTAAATTGACGAAGGAAACTCTGGTAGGATGGAAACGCCATCCTGCGTCCCTCCCACAGTGCAGTGACCCAGTCCAGAGCCCTCCCAGTCAACAGCGAGCACACGAGAGACACTTTGCTGTCATCAGTGGCGAAACATTGAGACTGCTGGTTCATGTACAAATCACACTGACGCAAAAGCCTTTACACTTGCCTGGAGTCCCGTCGTATTTCTCAGGATGTGCTAGTCGTGCTGGACTGAGCAGTGTTGGTGCCGGTGAAGGAGTGGGTGGGGCTGGTGGCTCAACGGGACGGCTTTGCGGTGCAGTGGCTGTGGTTAGGGCTTGCACTGATCAAACCAACTCCTCCGTGAGTGAAGTGAGCTTCTGCAATTGTGTCTGATGGGAAGCGAGAACAGCAGTTCATCTCACCCATCACATGATAGACCGCCGCTGGATCCTGCGGCGGCGAAGTCTTCTGTAATGTTTCTCCTGAGTCAGTCGGATCCATTTGCGGCTTTTAATCAGAGTTGTAAACAGGCAGAGGTTGAAATACAGGCAGACAGAGCAATCAGAGGATAAACAAAATCGTAGACAGTAAACAGGCAGAGTGGTCAGGGCAGGAAGAGAGGATTCACAACGATAAACAGTCCAAGATCAAACACGGGATAAACACACAAGAAAATAAATGCTTGGTAATGACAGCCGGGGCAAATCAAGACTTTGCGTCTGTCCTTCTCAAAGTCCACGTTTAAATAGTGTAGATAATACACAACATCTGTGAGCAATCGGGCCAAGGTACGTGGGTAATTAGAGTCCAGGTAGGAACGCTAAAACTCCAGTGAAGGTTCCCGCTGCTGATGTCTGGAGAGAGCCACGGAGGCGCGGCTTGTGACAGGAACACAAGAAACATATTTAAACATATATATAACAAAATCTTACTGTTTGATAATTCTAATAATAAATCAGCATATTAGAATGATTTCTGAAGGATCATGTGACACTTTAGATATTAAAATAGAAACCCATTATTTTATACATATATGTATGTATATATATATATATATATATATATATATATATATACACACAGTACACACACATGTATTATGTCTTTTTTTTTTTGATGCTAATGCTGATTTCAGTTTTTTAAGAAAGAGTTAAAATGTTGATATTTTCTTATAAGTTTTGTCCAGATGTAAGCACACATTATGCTAACTTGTACTAATTAGGTTGGAGGACAGGAATTGTATTTATATGATATGTGCTGTTTATATGCCTGATATGTACTGCTCACATCCTTACACTGACACCTAGTGGTGTGGATGAACCATTATACAAAAGAACTAAATTTTTGTGTTATTTGCAACCTGATCTCACAGCAATTCGTACGTAATTTACGAGGTAGCTAATTCGTATAAATTCGTACGACCTCACTCGTACGAATTGATTTGATTTGTTCTAAATCGTACATATTTTACGAGTTGCCAATCTGTATGAATTTGTACGAATGACCTAAACCTAACCCTGCCCCTAAACCTACCCATCACGGGGTTTTAGACAAATCATACAAAATCGTACGAGTTGGGTCGTACGAATTAGTACGAATTAGCACGAATTTGGCACCTCGGATGAATACGTACGAATTGGTCGTGAGACTGTGTTGGTTATTTGTCAAAACTGTTAACAGTCAGTCATGATTGTTGGGGAGCATAGGTACTGTATATGACATCAGAGTGAATAAGTAAAAGTGGTGGCACTTTACAAAAAAAGCGTCTTTTAATGTATTAACTAAAATGAACAAATAATGAAGAATACATTTATTCCATTATGGATTTATCTTTAACCTTAGTTAATGAAAATACAGTCGTTCATTGTTAGTTCAATGAATGTTAACAAACACAACATGTGATTTTAATAATGCATTCACAAAAATGTTTTAATAAACTATAATAAAATATTATTAAATACTGTATAATTATTGTTCATTCTTAGTTCGTTATAACTAATGTTGTTAACTAATGAACCTTATTGTCAAGTGTTACTGAAAAAAGTGAATAGTACTCACTTGGTCATGTGAGCTCCATGGTGGTCTCCATGAGGTGACCTGATCATGAGAGAAAAAAAAAAAAAAAAGGCTTCACTATTCTAGAGTCTATTTCACGTGAGTCAATTTTACCATATTTTCAAAAGCACTGTTCATTTCTCTGAAGGTAAAACTTTTAATAAAGTAAAATTATTGAGTTCGCTTTTAAATACTTTTTTTTTTTTTAAATGCCCATTATCAAGATATATTCTTTGCTTTTCTACTGTGATAAAAGTGTTCTCCCTAAATTATTCTCCCTTGTTTCATGCTGGTTCCATACAAAAAATATATATATATATCTATAATGGACATAATACAATTTTAACAGCCCTTTTCAGTAAACCTGCAGAAAAAAATAAAATTAAATAAATAAATAAATTCAGTCCAGTGTTTCTAACAGCTTTCTGACTGAGATTAAATTGTATGAAATGGAGTACACATCTTTCCCACTCTCCACATCTGTTATATTTGATAGAGCATTGAGGCAATGAACTAAATCTGGTCTCTACCGCATTTCCTGTTCTTCAGCAGTAGAGATGGAGAGGTGAGGAGAGAAGAGGAAGTGACTGATCCATTCTCATTCATCACAGAGACACGGTCCTGCTGCTCAGTCTGCTGCGTTGTCACTGAACGTGTTTACTTTCCAAGCACAAGACTATTATAAATGAGACCCCCACACCCACCTACTGATGCTAAGCAAAGAGATTGTCAATGTGTGCTGGATAAATGAGAAATGGCTATCAATAATATGTGCTCAGTACAGATGCATGTTGGGACCCCTCCGTAAACTCATGTTTCATTCCTTTAGTGACAATGGGTCAATGCGGCCCCCTCCACGGATAACTGCTGTTACTGATGGGCTTCTCTGATTGAATTTCATACTACAGTTGGGTCCGGCCATGCAGCGTGATTGGCTGGCAATCATTTTTGAAAAAACAGCTTGTCATCTGTAACCGTGTCATTCTGCTGACCTGGGATTCCAACGGCTGAGGGACAGAAACATTGCCTCACATTTTGAAGCTTATGCGGTATCTATTCCACCAGCTTCACCACTGGTGATATTATGCTGATTGTTGTGTCTAAGTGAGAAAAAAAAAATCATGGAATATGAAAGATTTAATCATTGATGTATTTTGCGCCAATGCAACGGAAAACGATCCACAGTTTAGCCCATGTAGACTACTGTTGCTCACTGTGTGGAGAGGTTTGAAGTGACCGAAGTACGGCCCATTTTTCTTGACTTTTAAGAAAAAACTGTACAACATAGTGATGTTTTGATGGAACAGATTTTTTTATTGTACACTATGACACTGTTTTTGTATTAATATTGACTTTAATGTTGCCTCATCATTTTAAAGTTTAGACTTTCATTTTTCTAAAATGTGTACTCACCCTAAAGTCATCCGAGATGTCAAGTCAAGTCAAGTCACTTTTATTTAGCGCTTTTAACAATACAGACTGTCCACGGAGCTCATCTAGGTGTTCCGATGAAGATCATCTCTTTGTGCTGGTACACCATCTTATCTGGATACGGACTGAGGAACAGAGTAAAAGAGAGACAGACTAATATTAGCGTAGAGGCCATTCTTTTTACGATGTAACGAGTACATTGTTAAGGGGAGTGTAGATGAGATTGGAAGAGATTTGGACAAATTAGCATTACATCATTTGCTCACCTGTGGATCCTTTCTAGCGCATGGGTGCCGTCAAAATGAGAGCATCACTTATCCACAAGTAAACCACATAAGTTCAGTTCATCAGGTAATGTCTTGTGAGTTGAAAATCTGTAAACAAACCTATCAATATTTATTTATTTATTTATTTTAAACTGTTACGTCCAGGTAAAATATGAAACATTTATCCATAAAATTGCTTTCTTCAGGAAAAAAATGTGTCTAATCTGAATAAGGACAGAAATATGTACAAATACTGTTTACATAATCAGTTGTAAACAAATATGTTTACGGATGTGAGAGGACAACACAGGAATGCATATTTGGAAGAAGTGAATTATGGATATTTTAGCCATTGTTTTGTTTTTTTAATAAAAAGTTAAAATAACTATTTAAGGTTAAATACTTTTATGATGGATGTGTTTCTAACAAATTTTTTTTTTTTTTTTCAGTTTACAAGATCTAAGTATGGATTACTTTTTAATTTTTATCAGCTGTTCAGACTCTCATTCTGATGGCACCCATTCTCTGCAGAGGATCCATTGGTGATTAAGTGATGAGACAAATTTCTTCAAATATTATATATCTTCCTTGTTGCATAGAAGGTGACTATAAATTCCCATGTTTGGGTGAACCGTTCTGTCTTTATGCTAACCAAATATTTTCAGTTTCATTACCATGCATAATTTCTTTTGCAGAAAAGGTTGATAAAAGTTTTGTGAAGACTCTGCTTTAAGTTTCTCTTAACTGCTGTTTATAAGTAATAGAACACTTGCAGTCAGTCTGAGCAAAGTTTATATCTTGCTCCATCACAATTCACTCTTCCAAGTAAGCTTCCAACATCCACCCAAACCACTGAGACCATCACAACTTTCAACAAACGATAACTGAACAATCCCAAAACAAAAAGGCAAATTCACTTACGCACTCAATTCCTAATCCACAGCAGAAAGTAAATAAACCTGGTGTCATTTCCAATATTTTTGACTCTTCGACAAAGTTTAATTTCTATTTTAATAAGATGTATTGGATAAAAGTGTCTGCTAAAGGCAGAAATATATGGTTTGGGAGTTAAATTGTGTCATAATGGTGTTCTGTCACCTTATATTAAAGAAATATAGGGGGGAAAAAAACAAAACACTTGTTAAATTTCTCAATAATTCACTGTAGATAGATAGATAGATAGATAGACAGATTAATTTACATCCAATTTACATCAGAATGCTGCTGATTCACCTTTGCTAACAATTTTCTATAAATGTCATTTCACTGAAGACATCTGTTTAAAACAAACAACAACAAAAGATTCTTATATGAAATATAACACCAGGCCTCCCAGGCAACCCTGAACTGTACATTAGCAGAATTCTGCATTTGCATTATGTTCACATTATGAAGAGTCATTTTGTTGAGTTGATGACACATTTTCCATATCAAATAACCCTCTCCAAAACACAATATCTACTCATTTTATCATGCTTGCAGGCTTGACAAATAAACAGAAGGAGAAGGGTTACATAAAGGTTAAATTATTCTCATAACGTCTCCGGCATGAAAGCCACAAACTGCCTTTGAGGTTTTCTCTAATGTTAAGACAGATGGAAAGACCCTGCCTTTCAGCAATACCTGCTATTTTTACACATAATAGACACAGATTTCTAATTACATTCAATTACCGCGTCGGAAAAAGATTACAAAGCAAGGGGGACTGTTATGCCAAAGGACAAAATAATCTAGAGCGTCTCCTCAGGCCAGACTCCCATGACTCGTGAAAGCAGCAGAAGGAGATTTTGTCTTAAATTTTCGTATTAAGTCAGACAGTGCTCTTGCACATTTGCGGGAGGAAATTTCCTTAGGTCACCGAGTCATATCAAGCGCAACATGACTTCTGCGGCAGGATAAGAGGTTTCGGCTGGTCTCAATCATTCTCGCTGCTTTGTGAAATCAGTGTAGCATTAAAGCAGGAGAGAATGAGGCCAAGCAAAATGGTGGCCTCCCAGGTGGAGTAAGCAGCATAAGTAGACTCACTGAAGCTCACTCAGGTGAGGTTTTATAGCTGATTTCTGTGTGAAGCTTGAAGTGAATTCACCACATGCAGGCATATAGCAATTGTGAAATGATAGGTAAACACAGTCCATTCCAAATATAAACTAAAGGTTGACATGTATTGCAAATAACACCCAGCATGTTATTTTCATCTGACTGGCTTCTCCTTCTACTGAACCTGACTTTATACTGTCACCTGTCTGTCTGGATGAATGGTGTTTCTATACTAACAACTGTTGTTATCTATCTATCTATCTATCTATCTATCTATCTGTCTGTCTGTATCTAGTCTTCTGCACCACATGATCTCTTAGAAAAAGAAAAATACTGTATATGGTGATCTGGTATAAGAAACATTTCTGTTGGAAATAGTTGTGCTGCTTAAAATTTTTGTGAAAACTTGTTTGGTCTTATTTGTATACAGTTAAAATGAACAACATTCATGTGAAATATAAATCTTTTATAAAATTTTAATTATCTGTACTTTGGTTTCTGAACAGATTAATGTACCCTTGCTGAATAAAATTGTTTATTTATTTTTTAACAACTTTTTATTGAATGGTCTTCTTTTATATCAAAACAAAAAGCAACTGTGCAAATTTAGAACCCATCTCACCCCTGGAATAAATAAACACACACACACACACATATATACTGTATATATTTCTTTTACAAAGATTTTAGAAATGATGGCACAATATTAAAATCTGAATATATAAAGATATGTATAGACGTTATATACTAATCCTACCCTACCCTTCAAAAATAAACAATTTAAAAAATAAATAAGTAATAAAATAAAATACATTTCATCAGGTTTTGCTCACTTTTGGGTACTAATTTGTCCCTGAAATGCGGTTAAGTAGGTACACACACAAATAGACAAATATAAATATGATACAATCATGTATTTGACTGACAGTCTTTATGTTCAAAAAAACAAAAAAATATATGTTTCACCTCAGTATGACTCAATATGACAAACACAGGAAATAGGGAAATGCCATTTATAACAGCAGATCAACGTGCTGAACACGCAATATGGCTGCTTTTAAGGATATTAGGATTAACAAATAGAGACACGCAGTGCAAAGATGCAGCTGCTAATGCAGCCCCAAATAAGCTTATCAGGAGCTCGGTGGTTCAGAGAGCACATTTCATGAATTGTAAACCTACAGAATGGAAAGGCTTATTAGCATCTCCGATTTAATTTCTTCTATCTTTTATTAGTGAACCTGTAAAACCCTGGAGGGATCATGGCAATTACCGGTGGTTATATAAGACAGATTGCTATTCTTACAACGATGAACAACTGGAACCTCATTCTGCAAAAGTGCACTCAGGTTATATAACTCTGTAAACCTAACTTATGTCTATGTTTGACTAAGTGCTATGTTGAGAATATAAAATTGGATAATTGTATTGGATTTTGATTGCCTGGCAAACTAATCCATAATTGGTTATTTGTAATTGTGGACTTGAATTTAAACAATACAATTGATTTTTTTTTTTTTTATAGTTACTATCTTTTTTATTTGTGTACATAAATATATATATATATATATATATATATATATTTATTTATTTTTTTTTTTAAATATAAAATGCATTTAGCATGTGTCACACTCAGCGTAAGGAGACTTGAAACGGAGGTAAGTTTGAACAGTTTATTGAAGGAATTC
>JAUMHE010000067.1:5421601-5435495 GCA_032359235.1 Enteromius mattozi | reverse complement strand
ATATCTGACCACATCTCTACTTTGTCTCCGCCATACCTGTTTGCCTGTTGATTTGACCCTGCCTTTTGGAATAAAGAGTTTTATGCATATGGATCCGAACGCTTCAGCCACAATCATTACACCAACAAAATTGAGGCTGAAAGGTTGAGGCTGAGGCTGACCTCAGACTCAATGTATGACATAATCCGTATTTGTAGCATAAACTCAAAAGAAAATAGACAAATGAGGATAGCAATACTAAATGCCGGTAACAAATGAAAAGTTGAAAACCAGAAGTTAAAAAAAATGTCAGAGGTCAGCCAAGAAGTTGGAACTTGACTCTCTCACAAATGTGCATACAGTTGTTGCCGGAAATCAGTGGTTTGAGTTATAATTTAGAAAAATAGAAATATGTATTACAAAAACACATTGATCTGCTTCAGAAGTTGTGTTGACCCCCGGATGCATTACGATGGATATATGCCATTTAATGGAGCTTCAAAATAATGGCCACTATCCACCAGCATTAATATACAGCAAGAGCAAGAGCCAGTATATATATATATATATATATATATATATATAAAAAACAACAACTCTGTGTTTATCTGAAAGAAGAAAGTCATATAAACCTAGGATGGCATGGGGGTGAGTATGGGGTAATTTTCATTTTTGGGTTACTTTACTTTAATGCTCAAACGTGCATGTCTTCCACTATTTTGCTTTTGAAATAGCTGAATTTGTTGTTGATTAGAGGATGTACTGGAGAGAACAGAGTGTACATGGTACAAGGGTTTATTTGAAATGCCGGAAGAACACACTATCCAAATCCAACCATATCATTACGCTAATTCGCACTGCAGTTGGTATGTTGCGTTGATCTTTATGGAAATAATATGTTGCGTCTGTGGTCTTTGAATGACATGTTGTCTGTAAATCACACACAGAAATTTACACATTCATCAGAATCAACCTTGCGCTGCTGCTCGCAGTCGCTTTAAGGATCAGCCACATTTGCACATGCACCTTGAAAAGTGGATGTTGTGGAAAGTGCAACACCACATTTTTCTGCCAACTAGTGCTTAAAAAAATAAAAATCTTAGCCCTATTCTAGATATTTATTCTACGGACATGGAAAATGGTTGAGTAAATTATTTAATTTTAGTTTCATTTGCGCAAAAGAAAAAATTATATATTATTGTAGTGTGGCAAAACTGTTGAGTTAAGCCACTGATGTCACATGGATTGTTTTACCAATGTATTTACTACTTTTCTGGACCTGGAAACATTTCAGTTATATTGCTGTCTATAGAGGGTCAGATAGCTCTCTAATTAATGACATAATTTTCATTTTGGGGTCAAATAACCCTTTACGTAATTAATTAATTAATTAATTAATTAATGCATACGTAAATATTTAAATACACAAATGAAGAACTAAACGCATGAATGAATGAATGAATACATTAAGAAATACATAAATAAATGAGTAAATTAATGGATAAATAACTAAATAAACTAAATCTATACTATATCTACAAAACTACAATAGAAACAGAAAACATAAAAACTAATTCTAGCTCATTAATAAAAAATACAGTACATGTACACACATAGCTCAATAAAACTAAAATAACACTGCATTAATTTGCTTCCTTTGCATGACTTCAAGTTCACTAATAGCTAGAATCCAACCGTTTCAACCCATCAAATTCACTAAGTTTGACAGCTTCCTTTGTAATCCCTTCTCTACGGTTATATAACTCAGTTTATAAGTTTATTCAAAGGGCCCCAAGAGATCTATCTCTGCCGTCTGTGTGTGAACATGTTTGGATGACTTCTACAGACTTTATGCTAATGAGTAGATTCACTGTCATTCCACAAGTCCCAGCGTTCTCTTACCTGTACACACCTCAGTACCTGCCGCCACACACAGGTGCTTTTGTTTCCGTCTGCTGTAAGGCAGTAATATAAAGATTCCCCTTTGATTGCTCTGGAGGACCGATTGAATACCCCTCCATTACTATCATTAACACGGTGATGCAACAAATAAGAGTTTCATTAGAGGAGGTTACAGTTCTCAATAGATTCATGTCATAAAAACATTCTAGGTTTCACTCTCTTGCTTGTAATTTATGCCACAATCTCTGTAGTGCTTCAAGTCAATTAACTCCCTACATTGCCATTAACTCCCTGCATTGCCATGGTTGATAAGTTCTATTTCAACAACTAAACCATATGCCACCATTAAGTCAAACAAATCTCATCAAGATCATGGGATTTATTTAACATGGGGAAACTTAATTAGCACTCATGAGATTTGCGAGTATAAAAGAAGACCACCGTAAGGCCAGATGCTCTAACATCAGGAGTACTCCAATGAGAATGGATGTGCACACAGTCAATTTGATTCAAAGCACTTTAAATAATGTTGAAACCAGGTCATTATGAAGGTAATGGACTCCCCAAAGAGCCTCTGACAGCCATCCTTTCTCATTAGCGCTTATAACAAACCCAACCTGTGATCAATGATCAATAATTTGTAAAAGCAAACCTTGGCAAGGTCTCTCGGTAGGTTAGTCATGGACTTATTTTCCCCAATTCGTATGTTTTCATAGTCCTAAATATGTGTCCGTGAGGTTTAAAAATGGCAAAGGGTGCAAGTTCATTTAATTAATCAAGAACCACCACTTCAGTGATTTTGCTCCAGGCAAAACAGCAGCATTTGGGTGAAAAATTGCCAAAATGTATCATTTCTCCCCCTCTGTCTGAAGTACATAACTGCCCTTTTTCAAAACCCACCATTAATTCAGATCTAATGAAGGGATATAGGTTTATTGAATAAATTACAGCAATTTGGAAGGCAATGAGATACTGAAGCACAGGTGATTGTGAAATTAATTGGCTTTGCAGAACGAAAAATGATACAGCCAAAACACAAACACAACCATCAGGATAATTACAATCATAATTCAAAGCGGACATGATCCTACACTAAGCCATTATCAAACATCAATAGCATTCAACCTCATGTTTGAGTGAACATCCATTATAAAATGAAAGGTGAATCTTCTTGTGCTATACACAGTGCTGAAAGTCAAAAGCTGAATGGAAGCAGGAACATTTCAGAAGGCTGTTGCAATCAAATACTCTCAGGGTATTCATAGTAATACTTCAAAGGGTTACTCCACCCAAAATGAAAATTTTGTCATTAATCACTTACCCCAGTGTTATTTACTTGGCAGTCAATGGAACATTCACAAGCCTCCCAGTTTTCATACAACATGGGGGATGGGCCCAGGAATGTGGTTGGGAAACACTCATCTAAGGCATTAATATACACCTTTTAGGTGCTAGAAGAGGTATAGTGTTTGCCTATTAATGGTACTGGTAATGTGACAAGCTGTTGTACCCCTAAGAGTTTTTTTTTTTTTTTTGTCCTTCACATTTGTTCTAGCAGTGAACAACGTCACCCTAACACACTTTTCCAATCAGACAGATTGGAATAACAGAATGAAACTATTCTCTTAAAAATAAAACCGGAAAATCACAGACAAGTGCCTTAAGTGATGCAAGTGCTTCATGGTTCAAAAGTTGTTCCTTTAAGAAAATTGTACTTGTTTAACAACCTTGAGTAAATTATGCTGGGGTTAAAGGATAATACCAAGATGTCTGACCTAGTATCCTGTGTAGAATCTGTTCTGCATACCTAAATAACCTACTTCATCAGCATCGGAAGAGTTCATTATAAAATATATCAACCTTACTTTTTCCACACAGAAGTAAGACTTCCGCTGCTGAAGAATTACCTGCACAAGCAACAGGACATGTTGTCCATTGCTTGATTGAAATTTATATTATGTAACATCTCATCTGTCCACAGTTTTAATGTGTTATAATATTTACTTATTTGTGGTTTTAGCTTTTAAGAGTATGATAATTTATAACACACAAACAAAAAAACATGATTTATCGACTTGGATTATGGACAATGGATTATATTTAGTTATAATGGATTATAAATCTAATTTCTTGCCATTTTACTTATGTTACTTTACTTAAAGCTGGCAAATACCACTTATAAGTAATAATAATAGCAATGCTAATTATATCAGACCAGATAAATGTGTAATATGACACATTTGCTTTGAACATTTATTCATTTATTTTTTTATCAGTTTGATTATTTGGATGGTCCCTTTTAGAGAGCTGTTGGTAACTCTGCAGCTAAATGTATGCTAACACTTTATTGTGATGGTTCCTCAACAGACACTGAGTATAGGATACTTTGCAAGTGTGTGAACATTCTACCCACCCTACCTAAGTCTACTAATACTCTTAGGTTTACAAAATAAACATTGCATTTTATTTATTTTTTGCATTTTTATTATTATTATTATTATTATTATTTTTCAGTTGAAAGTATTAGCTACCTTACATTAGCCTCAATATTAGCCCCACAGGAAACACTCAAATAACACTCAGCACCTAACCACTCACAAGATGGTGTAAAGTATTGTGCAGATCTTAAATAAACATTATCAAAATATAATATAGTCCATTATAAATTAAGTAGATTTAATATGGTTTTCATTGTGTGCTAGTCAAATAATCATACTTTTAAAAGTTATAATCACACATACATAAATATTATAACGTATTATAATTGTTTTATGATTATTCATGAGAAAACATTGTAAGTTTAATATATATATATAATGCATTATGTAATCATTATAATGCCTTATGAATACCCTTACAATGTATTATAAATACAGGCTTCATAGAAAGTGTTAGATTAGATCCTGGTTCCTGCGGTGGAAACTCATCTAGTAAGGTCCCTAGTCCCTGGGGAAAGTTCCTATTGTGGAAAAGGGACTTTAGTTTCAGTCTTTCTGAAAATTAAAGAAAGTGTTAGGATCAGAAGGAAGGCAATGTAAAGACATTGTCACAACATCTTGCTGTTTTATGAGCCATATTTATTGATTGATTTCTGTGTAGACATGGGGGCCGTTTCATAAAACTAAAAATTTACCAAACAAGTCAAGCTTATTTTAGTTAGACTGTCTGTCTTAGTTTGAACCAAATCAATAAATCGGACTAACTGAAATAAACCTTGTTTATTTGGTAAACCTGTTTTATGAAACAGGCCCCTGCCTTTGCCTCTTCTGTAAAATCAACATGCGTGAATCAGTGGGCGGAGCTAATCAGGCAGTGATGCTGAAGCAGCCTTCTATCAAAAGCTGCGGAGGCGGTGCTTATTCTCACAATTATGTCATAGAGTGGTGCACTCCACAAAATGTCATTTTGGCAGACTTAACTAACAAGAAAGTTTTGAGTTATAATGACCTTTTATATGTCAAAAGATGAAGGGATTTTGGTTTTTCAGTTCATGACCACTATAAATGACATTGCTGTCCGCCATCTTAAGCCACTTTACAGTTCCTGCTAGCCGTGCAGGAAATGGCCCTAGGGGGAAATGTAGCTCTCCCGGGACTGCCCTTGTGGCTACTTCCTATAACTGAGTTGCTATAACTACCCAGCATGAAAGCTCCCATGGCTTATTAATTAGACACAAACCTATGTATATAATAGCTGATTGTTGGTTTCCGAAGAGGTTGGTTTTAGAGTTCAGATCCGATGAGAGCTCGCTCTGTTCATACAGGACAAACCCACTGGAACCTTTTTTCCCTTTAAAGGGGGGCATACTGCAACCGCATCTGCTTTTACTCCAGGCCTATTCTGGGTTATTATTTTCACCTTCTCTTTTAAAATAATGCGAGCAGGGCTCTGTTTGAGGTAATGCTGCATTCACAGCGGCTCAAGAATGAGTGGTACAACAGAAATGGCTCCATTGTGCATCTGGGCTAATTACACCAGAGGCCCACTAAAACATTGTGGGTCTTCAGTAATGGTCATGACACAAGAAGAGATGGAGAGGAGGTATCTCCATTAAGACCACACTTGCATGGGTCTGCTGACCTCAGTTTGAAGAGCCCTGTCTTTTGTGTGCTAATGTTCTGTGCACGTTAGGGAAGGAAACAGCAAGGCTTCGCCATTTCCTTTAAAGACAGGACATAGAACACAGTGTTTGACACGTTTTGACTACCAAATAAAGCCCACAAGTGTTAATAATACATTTGCTTGGCACACTGTGTTACGATATAGGTAAATATAGTGTGCTGTTAGATTTAAAAAGGCAAATGAAAACATAATGAGTGGAAATATGGACAAGAAATATGGACAGAAACCAGTTTCTGCCACAGCAGTATACTTAGTCTCAAATATGAAGGTCTTGATGGGATATTTTACCCAAAATGAAAGTTTCAGAAAGTCTTCACCCAAAAATACTAAAAAGCCATATGACTCCTGTGTTATATTTCAAGTCTTCTAAAGTCAAGAACCACTGTACCTTGAACAGAGTCAGTGAACTGAAGAGGATAAGTGAATGAATCATTATTTTAAACTGACTCTTTTCAATGAACCATTTGATCCAGTGCACAAATCAGACTGAATGGACAGTCAAGAGTTGTTCAGCTCTGGACTCATTGATTCAGCTGCAGATTTTCTTCAGTTAACAGCTCAATGGAGGAGAAGATAATTAGTCAATAACATGTTAGATTTCTTCCTCATGCAAAGCCTACATACTAACTTTAATTCATTTATATTATTCATCTTTGATATATAGTAGGAATAATTTATATTACATCTGAACACAGGATGCTGGATGACTATAATTCTTTGTTTGTTAAAAAATAAATAAATAAATAAAAATGTAACAGCTGTCTGTTATTTTCTGGTATGGCTACAAGATAATGGAACAAGCTGTACTCTCAAAGTAGCTTTGATGCCTTCACATGCAGTAATTGCATAAGTGCATTAGTACTGGCAATTTAGAAATGCAACTGAATGAGCTGCTTCAATGAAAATAATATAGATCCGAAAAGTCACATATTTATGAATGTGGTGGCCTAAATGGATCTATTGCCAAGCAAAGTACACAAAGTATAACTTTGCGAGTTTCAATTAGCACTGGGTTTTGGATTTATTTGCATGTAAATCATATTGTACTGTAAACAAGATATATTGCTTCCAGCACAACCAATTCAGTATTTCTTTAACTGCTGTTAAAATATAATACTTGAGTTCTACTAAATATATTCCCCTCATCATAACTCTTGATTCCAAGCAGCTTATAAATTCAAGCAAAAGTGATTTTTTATTGGCAATTAACATTAAATTCATAAAACAGCATTTAGCACATCTGCATAAGAAATACACAAAAGCTTTTCTAGGACACTAACTTGTTTGTGTTGTTATTTATGTATTTATTTATGTATTATTTTCAGCATCATTACCCCAGTCAAGTGTCACATGATCCTTCACAAATCATTAAAATATGAAGATCTGGTGCTGAAGAAATTTTTATTTTTATCAATGTTGAAAATGGTTGCACTACTTAGTATTTTTTGTGGACACTTTATTATTTATTTATTTATTTGATCAACATAATTTTTAAATGGATGGAATTTATAACAACAACAACAGCAATAATAACAATAATATGGAACAGTATAAAAGCATTTACTTCAACTCTTATATTCATATTATATAACCAAATGTGTATATATACATATATATATCATATGACATGTGACATTGGTTCTTCAGAATCATGAGGTCAAAACGGCCACTTGAGTGCTATATCTGATTTGAAACCTGCAGCAGATGTGAAAAAGATGATCAAAAATTAATGACTTTCTGAGATATCCACATGAATTTTCTCCAGTAAGTCTTCCATGCATTAAAAGAGCTATCTCTGAGCACTAAAATATTCCTTTGAGATGTACTAAAGATCCACACGGTCACCTTAAAGATGATGAGTTCTTTCTTCTGCACTCTCATCTCGACTCAAGAACTCAGCAGTTGGTACTATTACACCAAAATGAGTATGTAAATGAGAGTACTTGACAAAAAAAAGCCCTCTTACGTAACTTTAGCGTAGAAATGAGGCTTGGCACTCCAGACGTACTCTTAAACCACTCACGCAATTTTAACAGGGAAAACAGACAGATTAAATATATATCCTCCTACTCCTCCACAGGCCTGCTGTCCTGCTCTTGTGAACTGGCTGGCTCCCAGCAGAGCACTAAAAGCGATCTCCAAATGCACATGAGACCATAAGAGCAATTAGGCCCGATTAGCACCGCAGATGTGAGATGCCACCAAGTTGAAGTCGTTCTGCACAAGTAGGCTCTGTCAAGTATAACATCCCATCATCTCAAATATCCAAGCCTTAGGCTGGCTTCTCATTGAGCTGTGTGCTATAGATAGATGGGTTGAAGACATGTTCACTGACACCCTTGATGCGGTACTGTACAGGAAGTGGTTATAAATAATCCTGGGTCATTGATTGTTGAGGACGTGCCCAGAGGAACTGTGATCTAGTGATTTTAAGGCATGCCAGATAAAGCAGAAACAAATTACTCACCTACCAAAAAAAAATGCTGTGTCATATTTTAGTTTGGCACAATCAATAAGCCTACGTTTAGACTTTGCTCAGACTTTTTTCTCTGTTCCATAACAGTGTTATCTTTTCTATTGTGATATGGGTTACTTTAATATGTGTTTTATATTAGATATCTCAGGATTAATGAGATTGTTTTATTTTTTTTTTTAGTATTTTAACTAATTCTGATAGTATTTTGATATTAGCTATAGCTAAATGAACGAACAAATGATTGACTGACTGACTGAACGAACAACTGGGTCTGAATGAATACATGAACGAACGAATGAATGTACACTAAATACAATTATGAGAATAAAGTCAAAATATGCTGGTAAAGTCAGCATTACCAGTGTGACGTCACACGGTCAGATGGCTCGATTTGAGAAAGGGGAAAACATTTAAGGAGATTACAAAAAAAGAAGAAAAAAAAAAAAACACTGGGTGGATTTGTATCATTATAGGTGGTTGTGTACACAAACTGCCAACACACATTTAATTTCAAATAACTTGTATATAAACAGAGAGAAGTAGACCCGGCTACAATGTTCTGCCACAAGACACACACAGTTCTGTTTATTAACTCTAGATCACCAAAAGTTACACACTGTAGCTTTAAACAAACATATGACAATTACACAATATGACATATTAATTAAAGTGTCCCTATAGCTGTTTTTGATGTCAGTATTAGTTTAACACACTGAGCACATGGCTAACACATCTTAGCTTCACTGCTCTGACTCATTTATGCAAGGAATTATTTTCTTCATTTCACACCATGATATTCATTGCATTTATTTTGATCCCCTCAAAGAAAATACTGACAGAATTTTATAATTATACATTTAGAATTTAATGAATATGTGCAGGATCTGTATTGTACTGTGCAATGACAATGGCTATGTCTTTCTCATAAACACTCACTGCTGAGCGTGTAGGCTGCCTATGTCACTTTTGTTTTGGGCTGTATTGAATATACTGGCTGCATTCAATGCCTAAGACACCCAGCTGGTGGAACTCCAAAGGCTAGCATTTGTATGACTATAGTCCTGTGACGCAAATACGGAGGAAGGGTATTTTGTAATGCTAGCTTTCAGTCTTTCAATTTTCATGGAAAGAGACTTTGTTGTTTTAAGCTGTATAAACGTAACACAATACCTGAATTCAAGACTTGTGTTTGTGACGTTCTGACGAGTCGTATATGTGTATATAAAGCTGTGAAAATTTAGCCATGCTCTTTAGTGTTTCTGCCAGTAGTTACACGCATTCAGAATTAGCCTAAGGATCTAATCCGTGTTGGTTGAAGCCATTTCATCCTTCATAAGACTGACATTTTAGGTCTTTGAGGCAAGTGCCATTTACTCAAAGGTCAAACCAACCACTAGAACCATACATTTCAATTCCTCGCCTGTTTAAATTTATATTTAAATCTAGTGGAACTAATACATAATTAAAAGAACACAGAATGTCTAACCATAGGACCAAAGATTATATTTTGAACAGACTGCAAAGTGGTTGCAGAGGAAATACTAATTAATTTGTCCATGGGAAATAGCTTGTTTATATATATATAACCCATTTTTTAATCGCTGTAAGAACATACATTGGTGTATTATTCTTCAGATACTCACTGGGGTTGGTTTGAGGGGACTATGGATTTCCGGAGACATTTTCTTTTCTCAGTGGCTTGCTGGCATGTTTCTGTGACTCCAGCTGAGATTTTTCCTAGACACTCTTCATGCTAGAGAACCGAGCCAATTCCACTTGACCTCCACGAGTCAGCCAGAACCATAACCCTGCTGCTCGGCCCAAACTATGTGGTCACCTTGACTGTGCTGACAACAAAATTTTTTGAGAAAGGTTGTGTGCAGCAACATGATGACATTTCAGACCTCAAATGGTACTACAACAGAACCCGGAGGGACTCAGTTACAAACCCTTTCATTTTTTATTCTCCTTCCTTTCAGAAAATGTATTTGATATGTTAACTATAGCTTACAATTTGTATCATACTATTATCAAACAAACACTGTTATCAAACACTTTGACTGGCTAACAAGAATGAAGCAACACAATAAGGATAATCACACATTATAATCAAATTCAACAGAGATAAATTGTGATCCTTCCCCTTTAGAACATTATCTGATAAAATTACGAAGCATTAATTCTGTCTTGATTTTGCTCTGATTATGTGTTGCCGAATTTAAGTGCTCCCATAATTCAATTAAACCCTGCTGCAAACACAATAATCAGACACAATTTATCTTCTCAGCATTTTGGCAATTCAAAGAGCCCTGATGGCTTTATTGTCCTGCAATGTGCAGAAGGCATATAACATTTGAACAAGTGCGATTGAATAGTTGCTGATTACCACTTTGTCTGGCCTCTTGTTGGGCCCCCAGGTGGCACAACTCAACATATCACATACTGTATGACACTTGTGCTGATAAGAATGGAGAGAAACAGACTTGAAATACTAGTTTTTCACTCAGGCTTGAAATTTGAGAACATTTGGGTTTTGCCAATGTTCCTGGTGCTGGCTTCCTCATTTGGTTTGATATCTAACATTAGTTTTGGTTTGTGTTATACTTTCGAGGCCCTGATTCAAGTTCACAGCAAACTAGGCCATGTTTAAATGCACAGATACTGTCATTCTGGATCAATCCGGTCCAACTGCAGATTCCAAATGAACGATTTTATGTGCCATACAGTGCGCACAATCTGAGGAAACCATCCTCACATGTGAAGAGCGTTGTTTACTGTCCGCATTACCATATCAGTGAGATACTTGTGAGTCATGTCAAAGAAAATAACAAAATTGGCACTTTTGCCTTTCTAACGTATCTAAAAATACGTCAAAGAAAGCTTCCTTTTCATGTTTTAACAAAGGTCTTGAAAGGTTAACATAAACTTCAGCCTATATGGCATATGTGGGTGAGAGTAAGTAGCTAGGATTGGAGACTTGCAGTGGTTCAAGGATCTGAAATGGAAACAATTTTAAAACGACGTGGCATGTGTTATTTTGGGCTATGTGATTTTATTAAAAAATAAAGAATGAAAGAAAAAACCTGTGTCAACAAAACAATAACCTCCTATAAGCTGCTACTGCTTCATATAAATTAGGTTCCTGCACTGAGCATTGCATCATTTTAAGTCAATTTGGTTTTCATAAGAACACTGGTAAGAGTATATTTATTTATTCTGCAAAGAAGTAACACAGTATTTATTTTACACTCTACTATGCACAGTGTTTTAGATTCAGCGCATGAGGGGGGGGGAAAGTCATACATTGAAAACTTCTAAATAACAGATTATTTCAATGAATAAAAATTTTTAATAATTTACTCACCCTATTATGTAATTCTGTATGCCATACTTTCTTCTGCAAAACACAGAAGAAGATATTTCGAAGAATGTTGGAGTACAGACATAAAACGGCACTGACTTTCATTTCATGAATAAACAAAAATGAAGATGTTTTTCTTCTTTTGAAGTGTTTGTGTGTGTGCGACTTAATATTTTAAACTTTATCTCACAATTACCTTATTATACTGAGGTTATAAGACAAGTAAACATACAATTTCAGGAGTAATATTGCATTTAAAACACGCACACTCGCATAAACTGTTGTCAGATGTAAATGAGCCTCCCAAACAATTGCTCTGTTTTTAATTGCCGCTTAATGTCTTTGAAAAAGATTGGTTGCAATTCACTTGGGAACTCCTGAGCATTACTGAAAACCTATTTATTTGCTTAATTCACAATGAAATATATTGTCTCATTAGTATCAGGTACCTCGTCCAGATCTGCCTGTGATACTGTGGGTCTTGTAGTCTATTCTACTGTAATTTGGATAATGAATTAATATTTGAATAATAAGTAGGACACAGCAGGTGATTACAGCAGCAATAGCATGTTTAGAAAAGCACTGTGCATTAAAAGTATCAAAAGCTACAGGAATCCAAAATGGGTGATGACTCAGATAAAAAAGACAGTGTTGTGATTGACAAGCTGTCAAACTGTTTGCTTATGTGTTTGTATCTCAGAGATATGATGGCGGCATTAGTGTCAGACTGGATTTATAATTAATGGAAGATGATATTGTCAAGAATATATTTGGCAAAAATAAGTATATGCCAGCAATATTCCTGGTCCATTTTTCAGGAAAAGATAAATTTAACATTAAATGTGTGTGCATATATCTACTAAAAAGTTTATTTTGTACCAAATTTAAAGTCTATGCAGAACCATGTATTTGAAGGTCTTCAACAATACAGACTCAACCTCAGAGAGATGTATGTCAAAGTTCATCAGTAAAGCTTTACAAATGCAACATTTCTGAAGGTATTAGCAGAGCTCAAAGGTCGCTTCAGAGGAAATAGAGGGGGTTTACCATTTCAAAAGCGGAGTGAATCAGGTACACACAAGGGTTTGAGCATTTCAAAGTCTCTTTTGAAGTTTCAGGCTAAAAAGCCTGCTAAAACCAGCCAACAACCGATGGTTTTGGAAACCTTTGCCACTTTTATAGGACAGCACAAGCCTTTGTTGCGAGTACGCTTGCCATTTTCTCACTCCTGGTTTATCCTCACAAATTCCCAAAGACTTTTAATAAGTTTGAATCGTAATTCCAGTGGTTAATGGGGCAATGCAAATGCTTCTGTTTTCTTTGCTATGAACAGGTGGATGTACGGGAGCGGCGTGTTCTTCTTGGGATTAGTGCCGCTCTTGTTTAACATGAGAGAATGTCACATCCTCACTTTTGGCAAAGCAAAATGACATCTTTGGAGGCGGGGGATTAATTTTTAGCTAATTAATCCCTGACACGCACAAATGTGACGTTATGTGTCATTCCAAGATGTTCCATTCTTTTGAGCTGTCATTAGAATGGCATCACCTTTACATTTTTTTATTTTTTTTTTTTAACTGAGAGTGTGTTATTTTCTTTCTCTGACAACACCAACATAATATGAAAAAGAATGTTGCATGTTAGAAAGTGTGAAAGAAATTAATTTGCTCATTCTGATGTTATCATTAAAATATATATGTAAAGGTAAGAAAAGAAAAGAAAGGTCTAAGGATGTGTATTTAAAATTGTATCACTTTTAAAAGAATAGTTCACCCTGTCCAGCAAAAAAAAAATATATTGACGTTTATCAGCTTAGGTGTAGGTGACTTTGTTTCTTTTCTTTTCACAGCTTTGCGAGTCAAAAAAAACATACACAGACAAAATCAAATTAAACCTAAGTAACAGAACAGTGTATATATATATATATATATATATATATATATATATACACACAGTGCCCTCCACTAATGTTGGCATCTTTGGTAAATCTGAGCAAAGGTGGCTGTGAAAATAAATCTGCATTGTTTATCCTTTTGATCTTTCATTCAAAAAAT
>JAUMHE010000067.1:5372619-5391821 GCA_032359235.1 Enteromius mattozi | reverse complement strand
AACAATGCAGATTTATTTTCACAGCCACCTTTGCTCAGATTTACCAAGGGTGCCAATATTAGTGGAGGACACTGTAAACAGCTTAAATTTAATCAATCAGTCAATGTTTTTATACTTTGTTAATTCTTATTTATCTTTCAAAATAAGGGAGACAACAGAACACTCTCTGAATGCAACATCACTCAATGGCAAACGTCATCAATCAAAAGAAAAATAAATAAATAAATAAATATATATATATTAATTCAATACAATATGTTAATTAAAATAAATTATAAATTCAATTTTATATTATATATATATATATATGTTTTTTCTTTTTTTCATTAGATTGTGAAAACTGTTTCTAAGCAGCTGTACATACGACTTACAGGTACGTTTTAAATGTGTTATTGTTCCATTTTCCCCACATCTGACACCCCACAAGGTAGTTACTATCAATTATTCAGCTTTACCTTAGTCAGTCCTTTCCTGTCTTTCATCTCTTTCTATTATTTCTGTACACTACCTGTTTCACTTTTCATCCTTCTTGCTTTCTTTGTGATTCAGTTATCGGCCCTTTAGACACCTGCTTTGTTTCCGAAGTGTTTGTGTATTTTTTCACACTAACCCTTCAGCTTTTCTTTTCACTCAGTCTCCTATCGACTTTCCTACTTCTCTTTATCAGCCGCCAATCGCTTTTAATGTCTCTAAGGAGTAGAGCAGCAGGCATGCTGTCTCTTTCATCCCTGCACCAGACCTCCATTTTGTGGGATTTCACATCCGTTTCCTTTATTCTTTCACGGCCTCTTGAGGTTAAATGACATTCCCAAGGTCCCTGGGTCATATTAGTTGCAGTAACCTCTCGTGTCTGTGCCAAAAGTGAGAGGATATCACATTTTCATAATAACATGAATAAACATAGTGGGGGACAATATATTGGTGTAAATAATAAATAACAAATAATAATTTCATTTTTATTAAAATAAAACCTACTAGGTGAAATCTGAAGTATGTGATTCACATAGTTGATGTAGAAATATTAGAGAAAATCTTTAAGGGGAGGTAAGTCTTGGACTGTCTTTCTTCTTTTTCATCTTGGATAGATTGTTGTTCCCGTCGGAGCACGAGTAAAGTTTGCTCATTGTAAATATTGATTTGATTTTGGGAAATGCTAGGATGCAAGGTCACTAAATCAAATAAACTTGCAGTGGGAACAAACTGCACCTGCAAAAACAAACAAAGGAGCAAATGGCATACTAAAATAACAACTGGAATTTTGTTGACTTCTTTAATTAGTCACTACACCTACAAAAGTAAGCGATTTTAAAGATGAATTAACTGCCAGGAAGCCACATAGACACCTATTAGATGAGTAAAACATGTTGTAAGTGCACCATGTGACAAGCAGTTATTTTCATCAACTGGAATATAATTTGACAAAATTTGTATACATAGATAATATAGAACACAGGTAGGTCTGTAGATATTTATTTATCTGATTTTTTAATTGTAGGCGACACAATAATTAGTGCATTACAAATCAATATTGCAATCACAGAGTGAACGATAGAACGATAAACAATAGATAGATAGATAGATAGATAGATAGACAAATGTCTTAACCAAAATGTAACAAATAAAGATGATTATTTATTTTATTTTATTATAATTTTTTAAACTGTGAACTTGAAGAAACTTGATAGAACATACAGAGTTGAAGTCATGATTTATTTATTTATTTATGCATGCATTTATTCATTGATTTGTTTTTGTTTTTTTGATTTTTTTTTTTTTTTTTCATTGTACTTGAATAATTTTGCTGGAACATAGAGTCAAAGTCATTATTTATTTATTTATTTATTCATTAATGCATTAATTCATTGACTTTTGTGTGTGTGTGTGTATATATATATATATATATATATATATACACATATACATATATATATATATATATATATATTTCGCATTGTAAATAACTTTGCTAGAACATATAGAGTCAAAGACATTATTTATTTATTTTATCTGTCCGTGGTGCTGAAACAAACCAAACCACTGATACTGACCAAAGAAAGCTAAGCGCGCAACGCATTTCTCTCAGCGCTCCGGTCAGATTATCATCTATTTTTATTTCCCACTCACGTGCCGGGCGCTCATTTCATATCTTCCCCAGCTCTTCAGTTAGTTTCGCCTGACTTGAGTTCTTTTCTCACACTCTGTAACGATGCATCCTTTTTACCTCTCACCAACCTCAAAGTCACAAGTTTGTGCCATACGCGCTGACAGAACGCCTTTTTTTTGTGTGCATGTAGAGGAGCGGCGCTTCAGGCGGAGGCATGCATGCTTATTGGCAGTGAGCAGTGAAGATCTACCCCTATAACGCCCACTCTTCAGCGTGCTCCAAGACGAGCAGACGCTTCGTGCGTATTTGTCTTTTAACTCACCCATCTATCAGGATGATATTGCGAGAGGCTTCCTTCTCGAGGATCTACACCTCTGACGGATTGGATTGTCCTGTATTTCAGCAGCATACGGATATGTATTCCTTTTTGCAAGGTGAAACTGAAAAGCCAAGGAAACTACATATCTGATTCGCCGCACCTGGGAAGAAGGGTCGAGCACAAGAATGGGAACTATTTGTGCGCAAAAGCAAAAGTAAAGGCAAACCGCGTTCCGTGAGGAAAAAAAAAAAAGCTTGTTTTTTTTTTGTTTGTTTGTTTTTTTTTTTTATTTTGGTGCACGTTGTGAAGAACATTAAGCTACTGTGCAACCGTACCGATCCTGTCTGATCTTTTCCCCCGGTTTTAATTAGCGCTATCCCACCCCGTCCCCATCAAACGACCACCGGCTTTCACTTTTCACTGGAGGAGAAGGAGCATCTTTGGTAAGGTAACCTTTTTCTTCTTCTTCTTCTTCTTAAAATACTCACTTGCTGGGATAATTTGACGGTGCGGCGCAAACTATTTCTCTCTTCTTGATTTCCTGCGCGTTTTTGCGCATATTTTTGGGTTCAATTTGCGTTCTGATGTCTATAAAGCTATTTCTTTTTATATAAATTAGCGGTATGATGCTCTTCCAGATGCAATGATCTCGAGGTGTTTCTCTGCATGGATGCTGAGTAATGGTCAGCAATGCACCACGATTCTCTCCATCATGAATTTGATAGCTCACTTTCTCCTCTTTATTTGCATATGCAATTACTCGAAGGTTTGGATATTGCAAAATGGTGGTTTAACTAATGCAAAATAACGTTTAGACAAACTGTACGCTATAAAATCGTTGTTATAATGTTAGGGTTAGGGTTGTGGGTTAGTTCTGCTTGACAAGGTATTTTACCCATGGTGGCAGCACACCCTGATAGGTTTTTCTGCATGGCAAGATGTTCTCCCCACATTTATCCTGCGATAGTACAGGGCTTTTCTGCTTGTGATTTTAAAGGTGAATTCTGGTTTTAAGTGCACCAGACCTATTGATATAATCTAACAAACAAGATGTGTCAAATACCTGGATAAAATGTATGTATACTGCATTCTGGGTGACTTTCAGGTCATCAAAAACATGCTATTTGTCTTTAATCCTCATATGTATATCATTCATATGCAAAAATGTCCTGTGAGGTTTTCTTATATATTCATTAACAAACACTACTTAATATCAGATCAGATGGTGCATTTTTATTTTAAACCCCACTTGGTTGATTCCCATGCATTGAATGTTTACACCTGTTTATGATTGTTAAAAAATTGGAGGAGTTTTGAATGTCAAGTTGCAAAGCTCATAATGTCTTATTCTTGTCCACAGGTAGGGGGCCACGGTGGGCCTGTAGATGAGTTCTTGTGCTGTATGTACCTATAGCTTTTGCAGCCTGAAATCATTTGAGTCATGTCAGGTGCAGGTGGTTATTTCATAACTGGTCTTAATTTAATCCGTATGTGCTGTTATAGCAAACATATGTTTCTTTCCCTTTAATGCTCTTCAACATGATCGCCAGCTGAGTAGTGTTATTTTATTCTATTGTTTCTTTATTGCCATACTGGGTTTGATGGGATATGCAAATGATAAAATTGCTTATTCTGACTTATTTATGCTGGCCATAAAAAGGCTTAGTTAGCCCTTAAACAAATTGAGGCCTTAAATGTGTTAAATCAGAACAAAATATAAAAAAAAAACAAAAAACATTTGTGCAAGTCTTAATTTAAGAATCTGGAAAAACAAGACAAAAAAAAAAAAAAAAAAACAATGACAAAGAGCAACATTTTAATAATGCTAATACAATTATGTATATTTAAAGGGATAGTCATTTTTCATTTACCTGCAGAAACCCTGTTTTACTATATTAGTCAGTAACAGATTGACCACATGCAGCCCTGTGTTCTTCTTTATGGATAGATGTTTGGTGGTTTTACATCCTAATATAACAGAGCAAGTCGACTGAAATGCTTCTACACAGAGCTGGATTTGAGAGCAGCACATTCCGTTATTACAGTGTGCACATGGCAGTGCCATTTGTTTAAGGAGTCACCGTTTAGCTGAGACTGGGCTGGTTTTGCTGCATCTGTCACAGCGACCCCAGTATGGCTATTTTATCTCGCCTGCTGCATCGTGATGCATTCCCTGTTGTGAGAAATGAAAAGGGGGACTTTGAATTAGATTGATTTGCAAGGTTTTACATGTTTCTTTACCAGCTCATGTCGGTGTCAAATGAACAGCGAGAAAACACATGCTGGAAAGGAGCAAGCTAAAAGTTAAAATTGCACTGATTGGACTACTACTCCACTCCTGGTGGATCCTCTCTGAGCTATGAGGGTCCAAATGATCCTTTTAGAAAGAATGAGAGTCTTTTTCGGCAAAAAAAAAAAAAAAAAACATGAATTAATTTGTTTGATTGTTTATTTACATTTTAATTTACTCACAAGACACTGAAGCCTGGAGTTAATTTAGATTGTAAGAATAATAAAATAAATAATATTAATAATTTATTTATGCATGCATGCATGTATGTATATACACACACACACACACACACACACATGTTGGTTTTTGTGATTAATGGCGACTCTCCATAGGTGTAATGGTGTTTATACTGTACAAACTGTATGTGGTATTGTCCTACACTGACCCTACACCTAAACCTACCCCTTACAGGAAACTGTGTCAAAAAAACACAATTTAGTATGTTTTTTAAGCCTTTTGAATTACGAGGACACTGAAAATGTCCTCATAAATCACCTTCATATTGTAATACCTATATCATACTCATGTCATTATAGAAATTTGTGTCCTCATAAACCACATAAACCCGCACACACACACACACAAACACTTTATGTATGTATTTGGTACATAATGATGATGATTAATAATAATAATAATAAAAATAATAATAATTATTATTAGTAGTAGTAGTAGTAGTAGTAAAACCAGGTATTCCAAAATATTTATGTAGTTGTCTTGAATTATTGTGTTATTTTATTATTATTTATATATTTTATTTTATTTTATTTATTTAATATTTTTTTTAGCTTCAATTCCACATCAAATGTAATAGTTTCACACCAGTCAGCCTTGTTTGTTAATTTAACCACCATTTCTTGTGTAACTCCATAACAGCCAAAGTGGAATATTTCAGGTTTCCCCCTTTCCCTCGCTCCTCCTCTGCAATCCATCACGAGTCACACCGCTCACCAAATATGCAGACGAGGCCGTATTCGGAGCTCGCTCTAAAGATCGAACACTCCATCCTGGGCTTTTCAAACAGACTGTCATATTTTCCAGCATGTGGTGCACACTCCAATCTCCAGAGAGAAAGACCAAGAGTGGGCTCACCATGAAGCAGAGTGGTGCTCAGGGATGATTGGAATGGAAGTGGAGAGCGGGACGAAAGGAAAAGAAGAGGAAGTCCCTCTCTTTCTCTCTCCCAGGGGTGTAGAGTTCTGTATTAACGAGAGGCAGTGATGAGTGGGGTCTGCAATTACCCTCAGGCCTCCGTCACGCCACAGCTGCCTCGGCTTGCGGCTAATTGCGCCGATGTATTAGCCTGTGTGTTGCTCTTCTATTACCTATTACTTTTCCCGCTCCCTCTCCTTGACCGGCGACCGCTCTAAATGAACTCTTGCCACTTTTGAGTTGATGCCCAACAACAGAGTTTGGCCAGTGGAGCTTAAACGGCCAGACGTGTAATTTTCCAGTTGATCTGGTCTGGAAGCCAGCGCAGATACACATCGCAGACAGCGGGATGGAGGCGAAGCTGTAAAACGGGTGGAGAGTGAAGCGGAGTAAAGGATGGCGGAGGTCTGACCTGTTCTTCCATTATGTTGCGAAGCACATCAATATTCTGCTTAAACATTTCACACCTCAGCAAAATCAATGGCTCTCTGGTAGACCTTAAAGCTTTTGAGCCCTAATGTGTTTATCTTCGGTATTAGCAACAACTCACTACAAATCCTATTCTTTGTCAGCCTTGTTTTATAGTAAAAAATATGAGTCAGCGATAGGACTCCGCTTGATTTAATTTTCCCTTTACGTCGGATTGGATGCCAGCAGCACTTGAACCGCCAACTGTTATTTTCCCCCAGAAAGCTGGCAAAAAGATCGAAATCCGTAATGAAGGTGCAGCAGGCAGCACGATGAGAAGTTTAACTTTTGTTAAGGTATTCGATGAAGGTCAAAATAAATGAGCAGTAGTGGCGTGTCATTCCACAGACATCCCTATCCGGACCGGATTAGATTTCTCAGAGGACCCCTAGAGTTAGCTGAAAAACAGTAGGTAATTTGCTATTTTGTGTTTCTTGTGTGGGGGGAAACACAGACGCATTTGATTTTAGAGGATTAAAATCGTAAAGTATGTCTGTGAAACACAAATTAACCTGACCTCCTCAGGGAAAACTAGTCCTGTCCAAAAAGGGTTTAAGAACAGGAGCTGTCACAGTATGCAGTTACCGCCGCTCTCACTGGAGTACTCGCATTACAAGGATTTGGCAGCTATTTTTTGTATATAACCACCTCAATCAGGATCCAAAATAAGCATTTAGTCATGCCAACCAATGGTAGGTGAATAGAGGATATCTGATAAAATAAATGAATGAATGAAACGTTCATTCAATTCGTTGATTGATTCATTCATTCATTTAAACCAGCCATTCTAAGCTTTTTAATTATAAAATGTAAAAAAATAATTATAAAAGTCACATAATTATAATTAAGCATGTTTGTATAATTTGTAATTATTATAGCTGTAAATATATATATATACATATACACACACACACACACACATTTAAAGTAATTATATTATTTTATATGATGCGTCTTTAGATCATGTTCATCATTTGTTTTTATCTTTACTCAAAATAAAACAAATTAATATTGCATATAATTACTTTTAATCGAAATAATTGATTATTTTATTCCTGTTTAATTGTTTTGCTCTTGTCTATAACTAATATTTACATGTATAACTAACATTACTATATAATTTATTAGAGTTATTAATTATTTTCATTCCGAATAAAAACAAATTATAGTGTGTATATATATCTTGTACATTTGCAGCAGACATACCAGCCAGTTTGCAAAAACAGACTGTTGTGATTTTATTTATCATATTTTTGCTTAATATTAATAATTCATATTAGTTGAAAACAAATTAAAGAAAATGTCTCTGCTTCCTCCAAAGATATGGGACAACTTTAATAGACCCTACATGGTCTCATGGCATTAACATACCTTGGTGCACTTTTTAGCCAGCCACAAAATATGTACCAATAAGTACATAGTGCAGTTTCCAAAAGAAATGAACACTAGAGGCAGTAAAACTCTGATGCCTTTAATTCATTTCCATACAAATTTACAGAGTTTTGCTTAATAAGGCGTAATTTTTGGACAATCACTTGAAGAATCATGTTATGACTTCAAAACAATATTAATATGCTGGGAGTTTTGAAAACTGGTGCTTTTGAATGTTAGCATCACACATATCCAGCTTCATATCTATGGGTTTACATAAACGGTAGATTTACTTGGTAGCTCACTAGATACGCCACTGCAATGGAAAGCTCCAATTTAAGTCTCATGTAAAAGGCTTGGACAAAACAGTTCAAATCTGCGTAAAGGGAAGTTGAAATGGCACGGTTGCATCAACAAATGCCTTTTGATATCAGTTTTGCATTTGTTAACACTATCGGGTAGGTTTAGGGTTGGATTTGGTGTAAGGCATATTTCCAACATGATAGAGCATTAACTTTTAGCCACAGTCCCCGGATATTTCAATTCTGTACCTTCGTAATATGTAACTGAAGTAAGGTAATAAAAACACACCAATACTTACCTATGTCAATGCAATAGAAATGTTCCAGGGTCACTAAGTGGACATTTCTTTTTGAAACTGTGGCGAAACGCAGTAAAGTACATAAAACTGTGCTGCACAAAATGTGCACAGAGGTACATATTTTTTTTATGAGATCAGGTTGAGACCATTGTCTCTCTTGTCATTTTCAGACTTAAATCTTATCATTTCTGAAAGTTCTTGTTTGCTAATTTTACTTAGTTTTTTTATTTAGTGTGTATTTGTGCTCAGGGAATGTTAATTTTGCACTCGGATGTTAATATCACGTGTTATACCAAGAATGTAAAGTATACACATTGACATTATTCAAAAAGCCAGAACTGTAAAAAGTTTCCTTAGTGTGTAACACATAAAAAATGCATGTCGATAGTGTTTGATCTAGTCCTTACCAACAGCCTTTCCCCACCATAAGCAGTTTTAAGTTTCAAATGCACTTTAAATAATAATTATGTGAAATATGACCCAGAAAATGTAGCATTTGGTTCAATCAGTTCAAAATCCACTCTTCGGTATACAGTATTTTCAACATTGTGTCTGTTGGTATAATTAAGGTCTGCTTAAGTGCACTTTATGTATTTGTCCTGCGCTCCAAAGCCCTCTATTGATCTATGGTTACAGCCAGTCAAACCACAGCCAAAGCCTTTACTAATCCATTCTGGGGTTCCTGCAGAGAAACGGATCTAGCACGGTGGGAAACCATCACTTCCTATTTGGCCTTTCAAGGATGACCGATCCCTATAGTCTGTCTTCTTCTTTCCTTGGCTCAGTAAAAATCACTTTATGACGTTGTCCCAGCACAATCGCGTTGGGTCTGGCGTTAAGTCCGAGTGAACGCTCTGCTTTCTACATTTAGAGTGATCAGCAGCTAAATGCCTTCAAATAAAGAGATTGATGTTGGCATGTGAAAATGGTGCAGACCTAGCAGTGGTGTGGCACAGTCAAACTCACTCATGTAATTTCATTTGGAATTATTGATATTAATTTTAAGAATTGCAAAAAGAAGTGCGCAAATTGCATTCAGAACAGATTTTGTGCCTTGTTACACCATGAAAGTTGATATTCAGAAACGTACTTTACCAGTCCTCACTCGTCAAAACCAAAGAAAACTTGTCTTCTCATATCCGTATCCTTAAGAAACCCAGACATAAAGTTCAGTTCTCTAACTCTTCTTTTTATCTGCGTTTCATAAGAGTAACGAATCGTATGGTGTCTCTGGAGCCGAGAGGCTTTAAGTGACTCAGTGGCTTGAGATAGAAGGATTTGAATCTATAGGGTGGGAGTTTTTGTTCAAAGTGTCACTTTCTTATCATTAAGTCTCTTTTCCCTTATCAGGCCATGCAAAAGTGTGAAGGCCATTCCTTTTTTAAATATTTAAAATGGCTTGTGAAGTGAAGGTTAAGCATTCAAACAGATTACTGATCCACAAAGAAAACTGACTACCTGCATTCATAGGTTGATTTCTCAATGAGTGTATATATATATATATATATATATATATATATATATACAACAGAGTTCTGAATCATCTCGGAGGAATTGCAACAACTTCAACTTCAAAATCCAATATGGCTGCTCAGTGCATCAAAATAAGAGAACCAGTAGTAACACATTGTTTTTTTTACCACTTTTGTTTATCTGTGTCTCAATAAACACAGTGGTGCACAAAAATACTATTCAGCCTCTATCTGTGGACATGATACTATGGCATTATCTGTGCAAAATATAGATTTTTTGTGATTTTAATCAACTGGTATTACTAACAATGGATGCTTCCGTCTTGGTTTTTGGACTTCTCTACTGGAAAGCGGTCTACTTGGGCATGTCATCATTCATAACTCGAATCAAACACAGCATAAGAATGCATGCAATTTCAGATGCAGCCTCAGTAATCCTGAAGGCCTTGATTAGCTGGAGGTATAGTACAGTACATGTGTTGAATTTGTATTGAACTTAAACTTTAAAAGATTGCGGTCCTCCATGAATTTTGCTGCATTCCAAAGTTTAGGGGTGCATTCCTCTTTACGTTTTTTATGCCCTTCCCTTGCTTACTTCCCTCTGTCTCATTGACCTTAGATGTACGTCATTGCTTACTGTACATTGCACAAGTGACCATGACTGGTGAAGTCCTTGAAATATGTTGAGTTGGAACATCCTAAGCCCTTGATTACACTGAAAACATCTTTTGTCCACATTCTTTGTCAGATTTATTTAATCAAACAGTCAAGAAGGAATTGGAGATCCAGTCATGTCTGATATCCTATTTTAAACTGTGCATGCAGCAAATATCCTTTTACCAATATGGAAAATTTAAGTGTTTTATCCAAATGAAATGATCTTGAGAGACTCTTTTCTACCATATATTTCTATTTTATTCTGTGCTTATGCAATGACACTGATCACTGTTGCCACTGGTGAAGTGTTCTGGATTTTGTTTATCAATTTGTGTTGCAATGATTTTTTTTTAAAACTAATTGAATTACTGTTGTTATTGTCAAGTCATGTAGTCCTTATAGTCAAACAAGTTGACAGACTTTAAATCTAAATTAAGTATTTTTACAATTTGAATGTACTATACAGTATATCCAATATGTTTTTAAAAGATGCAGTGTCCATGGAAATCTAAAAAGTATTAATTTGAACTAAGTTTGATGTTTTTACTTTTTAAGCAGAAACATTCATTTTTGGTGTACTATGATGGAGGCAAGATTTTTGCCTAGGGCACCTCTTTGTCATGATGGGCAGAAGGGGCTTTGGAAAGTGTTTGGAAAACCTGTTTGGAAACTGCATCATTTTGCAGTTCCCTTTGGTGCTACCGGCTGCAAGGAAAATACCCAGTTTACGTTCACTTTTTAAGTGAGCAGGGTGCGTTTTTACAGTTGTCTCAGCTTCCTGTTGATTTTTTGTATTCATCCTTTCCCAGCTCATTGAGATGTGTGAGTAGCTGTCATACACAGTGAGATATTGTAAACCCCAAAAAACAGAGCATCCTGAAATGGATTTTATCTCCACCGTGTTTTACCAGTTGGCGTGTAACTGCGGGGAGAAGTGTGTTTATCAGCATTGTCTCTTGACACAGTCGTCTCCGGCTGCACCTTCAGTGGTGATGGAGTCAATCATCCATGACCTTCGACTACACCTTCCTCTGTCTCTCTTTCTTTCTGTCTCCGGCATTATCTTTCTGTCTCTCTGAACAGCTCAGCTTTGCTTCTTTCTACGCCACACAGTATAAATAGAAATGTTCTCAGTGGCCATCTGCCTGTTCTCATTGGCGAGTGCGATGGGTCAGATTATGGGATCCGTGTAGACATCCGGAGGGACGGCTTTTGCGTCTGTTCCAGTCCTTTTTTTGATCACGTGCATACAGATGTGCTGCTCTAAGCTACACATTGGGGCTCATCTCTTGAGCTGTGGATTAACTAAAGGTGATACGGCTGATGATTGCGGGGAATAGTGCATGTATGTGTGTTTTGTGGGCATTCTGGGTATTCATCAGGAGGATTACACTCTGGGGCGGATCAACATTCCCACAAAGGGTTCATGGAAGATTACTGGCATAATCTAGGCAAAACAATGACACTTTCTAGAGTCTAGGTCTAAATAGGGCTCGACCCCCTACCTAAGCGTGAACTAATGTGGCTGAGAGAGATATTTATTGCCTGATGTGCCAGAACTTATGAGTTTGAATCTCATTTGTCAGACTATTTTTAAAAAGGGTTGAAGAATTAAAATAGCATCTGTTTGACAGTAGATATATGTGGGTCATTGACGAATCCGAGTATCTAAGAATATCTTAAAATCTAGTTTAAAATGTTCTAGAAATGTATTCTTTGTATTAAAATTTTGGTTTAATATTGTTTTCCGAAAGTTTTATACCATTTTCAGGAAACACATTGATTTAATTTGCAATTAAGTAAGTAAGTTATACATGAATATTTAATTTTATATATAAATTTGATTGTTTCGTTATTGTTTTTTGTTTGTTTTTATTTGGTGTTTTGTATATACAATTCTAAATTAGTAATTAATAAAAGTCTTTACACATTTGGGGAGTCACACCACATGACATTTTCCGACAATGAACTAACACTTTATTGTTTAATAAAGGTGTAATTATGTGATATTTTAAGATAGTTACTAATACTGAAGCAGGGATAAAGGTCTAAAGGGGGCTTCACTATATACTATATATTTGCATGTTGGTTCCACCACATGACTCAATTTAGCAGACTAAAATTTCATATATAATTTCAGATATTAATGTGTTTTTTTTTTTTTTTTTTTTAAATGAAATTAAAAAGCAAGTAGTTCCATTTTCTTAGAATGATTACCATGATTTCAGGCTATTTATATAACATTTATTTTACTTTATGGCCCTTAATGATCAACAATAGCAGTGTACACATTGTATTTTAAATGCATTTTCACATTTAATTGCATATTATATAGGGATTTAATTAGAAATGAGAAAATGGCTCATGTTTCTCTGACAGCTGTGTGTGGGGCAGTGCCAGTCAGCTACTGTATAATCACAAATATCACTGTTTAGTCATCATGTAAATATTTTTTTGATGGAATATGTAGAGTGAAAGTCGATTTAAATAGGGTATAGCAACATGCATGTACACTGTACATGAGGACTTGTGTCATAGAAACAATAATCAAGTGGGAACAGGATTGAGAGAGGTAAAGAGAGAGTCTGCCCCAGCTACTCTTCAATCACATCCTGTCTGGCCTGGTTACTTAATGCCGATCATATGATTTAATGCTAGATTAAGCACATGCTTGACAGCTAAAATAACCCCCTCTTTTGGCTAAGAGTCACTCAGGGTTTATTGGCCTCAAACAGCTCTCAATCTGCCCCCACTGCTGAATTATCACAAAACCATTCCAACAAAACACAATCCAAATTACCACAGGAGATGCTTTTTACCCCTTTATGGTTTTGACCTTGGTTCTACAAATGCAATGTCACCTGCTGAGTATGTGATGCACATTGGCCAGCATCTAGGAATGATTTGAAAACCATTAACGAGTTTGAGAACTGCTGCTCTGCACCTGATCTCGGTTTTCACAGTTTCAAGCAGTGCAAACAAGAAACCTTTTTAGAGTAGAGTAAAACTAATCCTACCCGCCTCCCCTTATGTAGCAGTGACTTGATTGCTACTATGCAGAGCACACAATGTGTAATCAACCAGAGGATCTAACACTGATGAGTCAACAAATATCGTTATGCAATACAATTGTTTGAGTCATGTGCTTCTTTAGCTTTTTTGTTGCTTGTATTTGTGTTCATGTTAATCTATAGAACATTGTCTATAAGAACATATAGCTTTATTTGCTGTTCGAATAAAGGGTTATTTCACCTAAAAATGAAAAATCTGTCATTAATCACTCACCCTCTTGATGTTCCAAACCCGTAAAACCTGCGCTCATCTTCAGGACACAAATTTGGATCATTTTTATGAAATCCGAAAGTTTTCTCAGCCTGCATAGACAGCAATGCAACTGACATGTTCAAGGCCCAGAAAGGTAGTAAGAACATGGTTAAAATAGTGCATGTGACATCAGTAGTTCAACCTTATTTTTATGAAGCTTTTGTGGGGAAAAAAAAGAATAAATAACAATATATATGTTATCATTACAACTTTATTTTGCATTCATATCTCGCTATGTGACTTTTAGATGACCACCAATATATAACCTTTATACTTAATAACAAAAAGACAGCTTAACAACTTGTCATATATTCCTCATCAGTAGTGACATTAAAAAAGTCATTTTAGGCTTAGCATTAATAAATGTACATTGTGCACAAGTGATACTCTTCTTTGAAGTGAGCTCTATAAAGTGTACTTCAAATACACTTGTAATAGTTCAATTGTTTAGCACAATAATATTGTTACGAAGGGGACTGGGGTGCGTGGATCCAATTGCAAAGCTTTGGCCGTACAAGCAGGGTCAGACATCAGCAAACAGAAATGGTGGATGCAAAACACAAGGATAGTCCTGAGAGATAGCGAGGGTCAGTTGATCGGCAAGCTATATCCAGTGGGAGCATGACAGGGCAAAAATCCAGAAAAACAGCAGAGGTCGGTACACAGAGAATAATAAACAGGAAACACAGGACAGGACTAGGAAACTGGGAAATGCTTTGTATGAGGCTAACTCAATACTCTGCGGCGAGGCTATGAACACAGACAGTTTTTAAAGGTGACACAATAAGTTAACAACGGGGAAGAGCAAGTGAAACGTCATGGTAACTGTTGGTACACGATCTGTTCCACCTGCACGATCTGTCCACGCATGCAGTAGTAGAAAATGCGCATGCGCAAATGACAATTTTTCCGACTATTTACGACACTGCACGATCTGTTCCACGCTTATGCACCTTTGTTTATTGTGTTTCTTATTGTCTTCTGTAAACACCATTAAAGGGAATATACACAGATAAAGCCTATATAGATCCATACTAATACAAAATAACAACTTAAAGTTAACTGATAAAAGGGGAATATGGAGGAAACTAAAGGGTTGCAGTGACAGAAAGACATGTTTTTCATTACATGTGGAATAAAGTCTATGTTCATGTAACAACTCCTTTATTATTTTGGATTGCCAACTACGTAAACACATCGTAATGCATAGCATAAGCTACATTTAAAAACATCAAAATAGACCCACCGTGAACTGTTAAATGAAAAACACAATGCAGCCTACAAAAATATGCTGCCAGTTGTGCCGACTGGCTGTCAACTGTTTCATCGCATGTGTGCGTGATACCAATAGTGTAGGGAAACCATGACGTTTTCTACTACGTAATTGTGCACATGTGCAGAACGGATTGTGTTCTGACAGTAACTAACAGGGAGCTGAGGGACAGGTGAGCACAGAGACAATGGGTAACAAACACTACACAATAAGAGTCCTTACACCAAGACACAGAAACACAGATGGGGTAGCACAAACATAGCACTCTGGGGTGGAGTGCCCTCTGCTGGAGTTCATGGGCACTCCAGCTGGCCATCGTGACACATATATACTTTGCATTGCATCTTAGTTTGACTTCAGCACTACTTTTTACACAATAAAAGTGCATTAGGTACACAATTTGTTGTTATAATTCAGCAGGCTTTAAGTGTACAAGTTTAGAATAGTAAAAGTAAAGTATGATTGGAAAATATTTTTATTAAGTACATAAATATGTAAAAGTATTTGTAGTACACTTAGAATGAAATAAATTAATTTACAAATATTTTAGCATACGTATGTTTCACTAGGGCTGGTATTTTTCTTTCTTTATTTATTTCTTTCACCCAAGAAAATGTTACTTTTAGTCAATATCTTTTAGTTTGGAGGTCACTTGTACACTGTAATTTTGTTAATGATACAGCCTCTCATGTGGTCTTTTAGTTCTGCGCTGACTGAGCAAGTATTGTTGAGATGAATGGAAATGTTAACAGCCAAGTTCCTTCAGGTATTATAGATCTCATTTATCAGTACAGGAAATAAAACTGCAATCGTCAAACCATTTTATTGGGCATAACTACATGCACTTACAGTAGCTCAGTATCCTTGCAGAGTCAGACCAACTGTTCAGTTGCCAGTAACATTAGTTGTTATGGAGCTATAACACAGCATACTGAAAGAAACAAAGCTGAGCTTCATAGCCAAATCATACAGCCCCTTGTCGAATGTGTGCTGCTATTCAGGCATGGCATTTACAAGCAGGGAAGTTACAGCTGTGTCACATTGATAGTAATAAGAACAGGTATCAGAGGTGATGAATCTGTCCACGAATCTTCAAACACAGAATCTGCACAAATCTGTGTGTGTGCGTGTGTGTGTATATTTCCGCTTGCTGGTGTTTAAACAGTACTTTATTTCTGAGTTAGCAAACAACTGACATAAGGTATAATTTTCTCACTCCGAGCGTGCTTTGTTTTCAGTTAGCATTCAGATATATCAGGTGATGATCACATATCTGAAAAAAGAAGGAAAAAGATGATTTAAAAAAAAAAAACTTTATTTTTAAATGCAATCAGCGCCACAATGTGGGGGTGAAGTATTTTGAAGTAATGTGTAAAATAAGTTAATGACTATAGGTCTGCAAATGTAATTCTGCTTTTATTTGCACTTTCCTTAATCAAAAGTGATTTTTTATTAGTAGTATTAGTAGTATTATTTTATGTAATAATGTAGCTAGTTTGTATCTGAATCGTTATGCCATTTCCTGGTTGCCATTTTCTAGGAAACCACTTTAAATGAAATCATAAGCTTGATATGAGCACTTCAGATAGCTCTCTGGGAAGATTTACTTTTTTTTTTTTTTTTTTTTTCATTTTTGCGCAATGGAAAGGTTTAAAAATAAAGGTTGCTTTAAAAGGTTGACATTGATGGTTCCATGAAGAACAATTACAGTGTGTACAAAAAGTATTCAGACCCCCTTAAATTTTTCACTCTTTGTTATATTGCAGCCATTTGCTAAAATCATTGAAGTTATTTTTTTTTTTCCTCATTAATGTACACAGAGCACCCCGTATTGACAGAAAAACACAGAATTGTTGACACTTTTCCAGATTTATTAAAAAAGAAAAACTGAAATATCACATGGTCCTAAGTATTCCGAACCTTTGCTGTGACACTCATATATTTAACTATATAAGATATATAGATATATAGTATATAAGAACTTATCACTAAGAGGTTTATTGGGGAACCAAAAAAAAAAAAAGAAAAGAAAAAAAGGTTATTCTATGGCATTACAGTAAAAACACCCTTTTCCAAAATGGACTTGTTGCTTACCATTTAATTCCATTCCATGCCAGTCTGGTTCAGCTGGTAGGGATATGGTTTCATTTTCCACTGTGAGTCTTAAAACGAAGCTAAAACAAAGCTTTTTTTTTTTCAAAGAAAAAAAAAAGGGGAGTGTATTGTTTGTGCGCCAAATTGCAAGTGTCATTTTCCTTTGATATGCAACTACCCAAGGTAATTGAAACTTTTTATCTCGCAATCCAGATTTTCTTGCAATTCTTGAAAAAAAACTGAATTCTGACTTTTCCCCCCTTGCACTTCAGTTTATGTCTCACAGTTCTACATTTATAGCTCACAATTCAGATCTTTGTCTTAGTTATAAAAGTCACAATTCTCACTTTTTTCTCACATATGGAGTTGGAATGTAAATTGTAAAAAAGTCAGAATTCACATCTTATATCTCATAATTCTGAGCAACAAATCGCAAGATATAAGGTCAGAATTGTTAGCTTAAAAAGATACAGTTTATCTATTTATTTTTATCTGTAATAAAAATGGGCAAATGCCATGTTCAAGCCAAGTTCATGAAACTTGGTGGCTGATGGTTCGTTCATGCAAACTGATGATATTCACAGTGTTAAACTACTTGGTGTAAGCTGAATGGTTGAGTGAACGCTGCTTGTTTCTTCCGATATATATGTTTTAAACTCTGGTCTTTAATCTTTGATATCTGACATTTATTTTGTCTCATTTTGTTTTGTTTAAACACAACAACGTACAAACTCCCTTCAGTCAAGTTATATTACCTGCCAAATGCAAGCTTTCACCTCCAAGCAATGGGCTGTTCCTCTAAAAACCTTCACCTCCCCAGCTTCACTGTATAGATCTGCTCCAGGTTATCATATTTGCTATTTGTGTAGCAGCAATATGTCTTAATACTCACAGTACTGTATCTATGTGTGAACAGTAGCAAGTTCCTGTACTTGCTTTGCAGCAGCAATAATCTACAACAGCAATAACCAAAAGCCGCAACAATTCAGCAGCAGTGTAGCAGATCTATTCTGCCAAGACCAAATACTTTAAAGGGGTCATATGATGCAATTTCAAATTTTCCTTTCTCTGTAGAGTGTTACAAGCTCTTGGTGCATAAAGAAGATCTGTAAAGTTTCAAAAACTAATGTCTAACACCTTTGTTTGTGCTTCCAAAACATGACATATCTAGAAATCTGTGGTCAAGTTGTATTTACAACACTGTTCCAGAACAGTTCAACCCAAATATTAGAGTGTGTTCAGCACATTTACAGAGGAATGACTCCTAAATCCTGGAGAGCAGTCTATGCTGGCTGTGCACAGAGACTGTAAAGTGGAGCAATTCTACCTTTGCAAGAACAGTCTGGCGTTTCTGACTCACAACCTTTAAGTAAGTTCCGTTTTCTTGATAAAAGAACTGGCTACTAACTATTCAAACACGAGTTTTGAGCAGTGAAGGGTAGTGCTTGTTGTTTGTCATTTCTCGCATATGCTTGCAGTATTTGGCCAATCACAGTACACTGGATAGCTGGCCAATCAGAGCACACCTTGCTTTTTTAGAATGATAAGCTTTTGTACAAATCAACCCATTTCAGCAGGCGGGGCTTAGAATAGAAACAATAATGTACAGTATGTGGAAACCTTAAACCACATAAACACATTGCATTACCAAATACATAAAATAATGTTATTTTTTTTGCAACATCATATAATCATTTAACATTGTTATATCCATTACAATGCTGAAATTTTCAGAGAGTTGTCAAGATAGAACTACTTTATTTTGGGTAGTTGAGTATTCAAGGAAAATGGCACATGTAAAATGTGGTACACCATTTATATATCTAGCTGAAGTGCTTATAGAGAGCAATATCATTTCATTTAGAGTAGAAAATGGAAATTCCAACCAGGAAATGGCATAATGATAAGGCTAAAAACTAGCTTACACTTAAAAAATCACTTATGTAATGCAGTGTTGGGCACGTTACTTTAAAAAAGTAATTAGTTATAGTTACTAGTTACTTATCACAAATAGTAACTGAGTTACAGCCTTATAAAAGTAACTAATTACCAGAGAAAGTAACTACTGCATTAC
>JAUMHE010000067.1:5333690-5344017 GCA_032359235.1 Enteromius mattozi | reverse complement strand
TAATAATAATAATAATAAGCATATATATATGTATGTATATGTATTATTATAATGGTTAATTAGTAATATTTGGGTGTATAGCATTACACAATAAAGCACTAAATTAAAGCTTAATTCATTCATTCATTTATTCATTAATAATAATAAGAAGAATCTGCTAAAATGCATTTAATAGAACTGTTAAGTAAAATATAATTTATCCTTAAAAATGCAACTCCATTAAATCATATTAAAAGATTGGTTTCACTTATGGTTATATTAAAGCCTACATTTTATTTATTTGAACCAAAAACTAATTTTCATTGCACTCCATTTGACCCTACTAATCCATAAAACCCAAGTAATTTGTAATGAAATTTGTTGATTAATTCCATCATCAATCATTATCAAGTTCGTCTATAAGTTGTTGTGGTCCTATTTACAATATCGAGCTGAATCTTGCAAAGGTGACTAAGAAAAGCCTCTTATACTAAAAGTTTTTTCCCTCACTCCACTTAAATGCCATTAAGCCTCTCTTTTATGAAGCGATCTCTCTTATCTGACCGGCGTTGTGCCTATTACAGGGAACCCACATCTCTACTGGTTATCAACCGCAGCCCATCTGCTGCCTGGAACCAAAATAAATGAGAAAGAATGGACTTTTCAAATGCTATGCTGTTCATTATGAGTGCTTTTAGCGTGACCTATTTGAAGGAATTGCTGTAAGTTAGTGCAGAACTTTTTAGTAGGGAACAAAATCATGAGCTGTGGCGAGAGCACTACATTATCGCACCGTTTATGATGAGAATTGCACCCAGAGCAACACCATTTGCCACTCACAGAGCAGCAGTGCATATTAAAACTGTTTTACCTTCAAAAATACTGCTTTTTAAAACTATGTATTTTGTCAGATGGACTTTTCACACTCGGGCAGTTCTAAACTGTAATGTAATCCTAGAATGTAATACTAATTGTCATATATTATATTATATAAAGTAAAGAATAACTGACTACGGGCCATTGAATTATTAGAAGAATAATGCACACCCGAGGTGGTGATGTCGTTACACCTCGGGTGTGCATTATTTTTTAAATAAATTAACGGCCCGTCATCAAATATTCAGCTTATACTACGGTTGTCACACTTCAAGACATCGATCAGATGCTACATGTCAAGGTATTTATCAGTTTTTTGTACTTAAAACACCATTGTGAGTAGGATTATTACATCCGCATCTCATCAAAACATCGTTTTAGACCTAGTAACAGAGGATTGAGCCTGATAGGAAACTAATGACTAATGATAACAGAATCATAACTTATGAGTGTGTGTATGTGTGAGAGAGAGAGAGAGAAAGAGAGAGAGGGTCTCCGAGCACCTCTGAGTCTGTGGATCCCTCAAAAGTGTTTGGTTAATTGTGAAACTTTTAAGATCCTTTTTTTTTTACTAAAAACTTGTGAGAAGTCAAGTTGTTTTCAGGTTGATGTTACAGATAAAGTCTTCAGAGTAGTGCTAGCAACATAAGTGCATATGTTAATGTGTGTGTCTCTGAGGGAGAGAAAGCAGGAGAGATAGAGTATGTGCAGGCCGTACATAATCAAACAGATTTTTGTGGCAAAACATCCAAATGAGCTGTCGCCCCTGTAACATAAATTATATTTATTATATTACACCAATCATTGCTTACAGGATGCATTGCCGTCTAATTTACATTCATGAACCAATATTCATATTCATTACTATGGGTTAATAATAAATCCTGAGTATTTAGGTTTTGGGCTTTCAAAGGGTAAATCTGTAAACCTTGAGTTAAGGTTCTTATTTGCATACTTAGGAGGTCAGTAACATTGATGTCAGATGATTTGATGATACGCAACCCGGTTTTAATAACAGCTTGTTAATATGTAAAACTGTTGGTGTGTAAATCCACTCTGCTTGGTTTAAGTTTGCTATGAGCATCCTACGTTTGAATGTTGCTGTCAGATTCTGAAGTTCCTCATGTGAAACACATCATCACAACACATCATGTGAAAGCTTCTGCGCCGGCACAAAATACATGAATATTTAATGAGCTAGGCAGTTTTTATCAGTTGTTTTGTAAGCATTGGTTGTCGGCTGCTAAACAATTCACTGTAACATTAGAAGTGTTATTTTTGATCTGTAAACTGAAATCATTTCACATTTATCTATCTATCTATCTATCTATCGTTTATTGTCTGTCTGTCTATTGTTCTATCATCTTATCATCATTCTATTGTTCCATCCATCCATCTATCCATCCATCCATTGTTTTATAGCTGAAGATCATTTATCATTCTGTCTGTTGTTCTATTGTTCCATCCATCTACATTTTTTATTACTGAACATCATTTGCATGTCTTTCTTTCTGTATATCTCTATTTGTCTGTCAGTCCATTTGTCTATCTGTTAAAGCTAAAATAAACCTTCATGTAAGCTGAGATGCAACATCTTTCTTTTCAAGTGCTGTGGACAAATCAAATTTTCCGTGTACAATATTTCAGTGTTATGTATAGCCGTACTGCTGATTGCTTTCAAAGGCGGTGCACTGACATCGGGGCACGCATGCGAATGCTCCCACCCAGAAACACAGTCCTCACACACCCTCATCCCCACCCACTGTGTGGTATTGACCCAGCCTCTTAATGGACTAGTTCGGAGGGAGGACCACGTCTCCACGGAACACTTAGAGAAAAGCCGAACTCCAAGCGCAAGTCACAGCGGAGCAGCTCAACCGAGGTCTGAAGTGTGGGTGGGCACGATAAAGCCGGAATATCTAAGTCAAGCTGGGATCATTATCCCAGCTTAATGCACTCTCTGTTTGGCTTGGTGTGCTCCCACTTTTATTTCCTTCGAGAGGCTTGAGTGCCGTGTTTACTCGCCAATTACTGCTGCTCCCTATCGTTAGACGATGGATCCTCTCAATTATATATTTTCTCTCATTTCATAAAGGGAGAAATGTAAATGGCGTGTGCCTGGATGCATATTGTATGCTGCGTAAAGCACAGTCTCCTCGAATCAAAGCAGTTTGGCATCCGAAATCACAAACCGAGCCCACGTTCAGTCGTTCGGCATCCCCCACTGAGAGTGTGCGTGCAATTTCCAGACTATGCCAGTTGGGCACGAGCACATGTTCCAGCATGTTAGATTTAGCGTTGTCGAGTGGGCTGAACGCAGCTTAGAGACCCCGTAAAATCTAAATTTGAATTTAGTCTGTGTCTGTTAGCTTTGAGGCCATTTTATAAGCACTGAAAGTTGATCAAAATTCACTTTACCACATTTAAAATGAACAGTCTCTTACTGGAACACAGACAGAAAAATATGGATGACTCATCTCGTACTCTGTGTTTACAAGTGTTTATTATGTAAATTGAAAGTGAGTCCCCCTACATTACCACTTGCCTTTGACAATAGATTTATCTGTTTGCCAGTACATCTGTATGTTTGTCTGTCTTTCTACACTTTAAAACAACATAACATTTCTTAACACATTTTGTGATAATTGTGATTAACTCAACAGAAAACTGCTGCTGCATTATATTTTTGACGTGCTGACACACTTTTCAAATAATTTTCAATGGTCGTTTTTTGCATCCAGTGTAGACAGACTGTAGCACCTATCAAGATGCAACAAAGTATAGCCTCAGCGTCCAATTGCAGGCCTTCCACTCCTTGAGTTCTCTCAAGCACTGGAAAGCTGATCCGATTTACACAGGTACTACTTCTTGTAACAGTGCGTTTCAACTGGCACGTAACAAGCGCAGTGGAGCGACTGTTTATAATTCATTCCAAGAAAGTTAAGCTTAAATGCTCATGTGGTGCATTTAAATGAGATTGAAAGTGGTATGGAGAAATCGTTGAGAGCAGTTGAGATCATCAAGAAGTTTGGGCATTCCTCAACTTTATGCAAATATTGAGCAAAAAATACAGAGCGACAACCAATCGCTGAAGATAAAACACAAACAGGGTGTAAACATGGTTTTCAGAGGCGTGTCCTAAATTTGACACGCCCCAAAGCAGTGGAGTTGTAGCATTGCCAGCAGCACTAAACACAGATTTGATGCTATAGTGGGCATGCACACAGAACCTGATATTGCTTAGTTCGACATGTTGACCCTGGAACTGCATTGTGATTAGCCAATCAGATTTGAAGAACCAGTTTATAGTTTTTGTGAAGTTTAGGCTTACAATCAATGTTTGGTGCTTGTACATCAGTGTCACTCATCTATCATTAAATATGATTTTAGGCATTACTCATGGGTAAGGTTAGGTTTAGGTGTAGAGATATGATCAAAACAAAAATTTTTGATTAAAATGTTGTTCTGGGGTCAAAAAAATATGTTGACCCAGGAAGACATTGAACTCAGCAAACAGGACATACGGAAATGCACCATAAGCCTTCTTTTGTTCCGCAGACGTTTTCCTCTTTTGTTTTTTATCCGTCATGTCTATCTTTATGTCGCTTAACTCAGCTAATGTCCATCCTGTGCACTGAGCACTCTCCCCTCCACATTGTGAGTAGACACGGCCCTTTATTGCTGATTGGTTTGTTTTGGTACTCGGCCCAACTCAGTTTTCTAAAGCGTTTAAAAAAAAAAAGTAAATACATTCCCTACCATTAACTTCTAATGACATTTCACGTGACTATGACTGTTTTTTTTTTTTTCTTTATAAATTGCAATATTTGTGTAATTTGCAGTTGTCCTCCAATGGAAAATATTGTTTTAAAAACAGGTTAACAATTCATTTTCAAAATATTTTCTGGTTAATTAATTTAAAGCTGGCATACACTTGTTTTTTTTGTTTTGTTTTTTGCCCCAGTTCAGAATCTGGACGAGTCACCAGTAGTTGAAGGTCAGAGACTTTCTGCTCATTTAATTTGAGTTTGATGTGTGATCCTCACTCATGTAGCCAATGTATCTCAATGGGCTAAATTTTGGCAAAACTGCACAGTGTGCAACTAGCAGAGACTTGAAAGAAACATTTGCTTCAAAACAAAAGAGAAGAACTAACAGGAAACAATGACCTTTGTCTTCAGAACAGCAATCTGCGGCAACCGTTGATACATAAGTGCTGTGGTTGTTAATGGAATGATCAGACGGCGCCGTGGCCTGCGACACAACATGAGAATATTACTGGACACAGCTCTTTGCTTCTCTGTCTTTTTAACCTCACGCTGGGGCTCAACAGTACGGGCGGATAACACAGAGTCACTGAGGACAGGCCAAAAGTGAGTCAGAGTCTTGACAAAGAGATGCCTGTTCTCCCCAGGCAGCTGGGCTCATTCTGACGATGCGCTGAGGAGAGAACGGCCATGTACATAGACACTAATCTGCGCCCTGTGTCATACTCGATGGAGGGAGGGGGAGCTTTGTGATGTAAAGCCGGTGTGATGAGAGGATATTGCATTGTTATGCTGAGCTTCTGCTCTATCAGCTTTGGAGTCAGCACATATTCCTCCTGCAAGAGGCATAGCCTATACATCTTTTGCATGCATATGATCAATTATGGCACACATTTTAGATTACGCAATTATGCGTATTTACCAATTGGGTGAAACAGAATAGGGTGTTTCATCAAATATAGGTCATTTTATTTCATGGGTTAATTTTTCTTAAAACTATGTTAATAAGATTTCCATTTTTCTGTTACATAAGGCAGTGTTTTGTATATTTATTTATTTATTTACATGTTGAAATCCCACCCAAACTTCCATTATTACAATATATTAATGAATGTATGCATTTTAACTACTGTATATCAGCTTATAAGCCTACTTTGTCATATCACACACCACGTCATTTCACTTTTTTTTTTTTTGTCATTTCTGTGTTGTTACAACAATATATTTTCTCATAATAATAAGATTACAGGAATATAACATAATTGAGAAAATATGTAATTTAATAACATAAGACCATTTTTTTTCTGAGAATGTCAGCAACTGACAGCAATTCTGTTACGACATACTGTAACTGAGAGAAACACTATAACACCGCAAAGTGTGATGTCATTTTCATGACAACTATTATAATTATAAAATATAAAATATTATAATTGACACAAATAGAAATAAAACACAAGAAACACAATAAATATATAGACTGCACTTAAAATGCATAAGATAGTGTGAATTTAGACTTAGTTAAACATAAGGCCTAGTCATTGGCTGTTTGTATTCGGGGAGAAAAAAACAAAAAAAAACACAGTACATAATTTGACATATGGTGGAAATTACATTTGCATGTTCAGAAACAAATGACAAAAATGACAATTCTATATGCCTAGGACATTGTAAATAAGCTAGTGAGGGTGTGGAAATCTGTTTTAAGGTTTTTTGTCCACAGGGCCAAAAGTGGCCATAGTTGAAGAAACACCCTGTAATAGAAATAGTTATTCATGGAACAAAATGTGCACGCCATCGTGTCTGCACAAAATCATACAATATCTGAGTAAGAGGATTTTTTGACTTGGCTTTCTTCCCAGTATGGGACATAAATGTCTAATTAAGAAGTTCTAATTAGGTTCGTGAAGTGGAGAGATCATCAGGGTGGGAAAACAAGAGATTAGAAGAGAGAGAGAGAGAGAGAACCCTGCAAATCTCATTGCATATATTAAGAAAAACCTTAAGCCATAATACCAAACAGCCACAATAGCCCTTTTGTTTAATATATTTTTCATAATTTATCATTGCCTTCAGAGCAAACAGTATTTCGACTCCACAGTTTAAAACCATCTGGAAGCATTTGGCAGCTTAACATGGAACTTGTGAAGTTGTGAGGTTGTGATGGGAGGAGCGAAAGTTAAAGGAATAGTTCACCCAGAAAACTTTTTTTAAAAATACTGAAAATTAATTCACCCTTAGGCCATCCAATATGTATATGTGTTTGTTTCTTCGTCAAAAGTGATTTGGAGAAAGTAGGCATTACATCACTTGCTCACCAAAAGATCCTCTGCAGTCAATGGATGCCGTCAGAATGAGAGTCCAAATAGCTGATAACAAAGATTGCAATGATTGAAAAGTAACTCCAGTCCATTAATTAACAACATGATGGATTTGTTTCTTACAGTCAGGAATATAATTACTTCACAAGACATTAGGTAATGGACTGGAGTCGTGTGGATTACTTATGGATCATTGTGATATTGTTTTATCAGCAGTTTGGACTCTCATTCTGACGGCACCCATTCACTACAGATGATCCATTAGTGAGCAAGTCAATGATATATTTATCCAAATCAGTTCAGTTTTTTGTATTAATGTAACACTGTGGTTTACTGTGATGAGTTTTGCACTATGACATTATTTCTTTGACAAATAATCACAAATTATAAATTGTCAATGGAAAATGCTGTTGAATTTGAGTCATCAGATGTATTTGTCATTATGTGTAATAAAAAAAATAAAAATACATGAAAATAGTGTCTAAATGCAAAACAAAAAGTGGTCCTGAAATATGATTTATATTTTTGTTGTTAGAATCAAACACAGGCTCAACAAACACCAGCTCAGTTTGCATAACTCCTACAGCATGTTCACCCTGAAAGAAGTAATTAAAATGGTGCAATCGACAGAAAAAAACCCTGTGCTGGTTTAAGCAGCATTTGTTTGTGCAGTGGCATGAATTTAGAGAATAAAAAAAAACTAACTGTAATTGTGCCAACTGTCCAGTGGGACAGCTATAACCACCAGCAATGCAAGAGGCAGACAACTGTAAAAGAAACACTTGAAATAATAACAAGGATTTGTTTCCAAAGAGAAAGGAGCTAAATATATTGCGTATGGCAGCTATTATCAAGAGTGATGGTATGAGCGTTCAAACAGCGTGACACTTCTGGGTCGTTATTAATGTCCTCGCTCTTGCCGCATTCCATTTTCTTTTTCGTTCCATTTGTTTTGTGATGTGAAAAAAAAGGGGGTGCAAATTTGCTGTCTAGCTCTTGTTTTTGTCCTGGAAATGCATTGGCCTTCTTGTCCCGAGAGGCAAAAAATCCAGACAGACATGCTTTGTGTCTCGTGTAAATGTCCCTCCTCCCTTTCTCCTTTCACAGGTGGATGGAGCTCCGAAATCTGCAGCGCTGTCAGTCGTGGCTCTGAGCGCCAGATACTCTCATGTTCCTGGGCCAATGCCTCGAGTCTCTGCTCTCTGCCAGTCTGTCCACATGTAGCAGCCTGATTCTACAGCTATCCTCAGCGCTAACGCCGGCAGTGGAGCCTTCATGAGCATCTTCAGCCATTCTACGCTTCTCAGATAGAGGTACACTTCAAATCACACTGCAGTGAGGAGTTTATGGAATAACAAACCCTAAATTCTCTAATCGTTTACTTACAAACCTGTAGTACTTCAACAACAGGAGATATCTGGCACTGCTCTTTTAAACTGAAATTGAATGCACAGACTGTTAAGTATCAAAAAGCACAATAAAAATGCATTGTTGGTCAAAGGTTAGGAATGATTCAATATTTATATATTTAATAAAATTAAATAAATGGAATTAATAATAATAATAATACATCTAAAATTATTCATGTAGTGTATCTTTAAGTCAGTTCAGATTTCCTATGTGCTGTATATAGCTATATATACAGCACATCAATCAAAGACAGATAAATTAAGGTAATACTTTATACTAGGATCTCTTAACTTATATATTATATTATACTTAAATTATACAAAATAACATGCAAGTATAAGCCAAACCCTAATTCTAACTCTAACCATATAGTATGTAGTTAATTCAAATTACTCAGTACTTAAATGTATAATTACACTGTCACATGGTCACCATTAAAATAAAGGCTTACCAAATAAAGTGCAACCTTTTTTTTTTTTTTTTATTAAATCAGGTTGTTACATATACAGTAACTAGTTACTCCCCAACACTGATGGTGTCAAAAGACATCAAAATATAGCACATGAGTCATTGGGATTACTTTGATTGTGCTTTTGACAGTCACTGGTAGCCATCCACTTTGAATGTAGCAACATAGACAATCTTTCTTTTGTGGTCTGTGGAAGAAATAAATGTATGCCGGTTTGGAAAGACATGACTGTATTTTCATTTTTGGGTGAAATATTCCACATTGTCCTAGATATGGAATTTCACACCCAACATGAAAAAGCAGCACAGATGTTGATGTTGGCAGCTGTCATGCCCTAACTTGATGAGACTCTGAGTGAGGTATCTTTATGAACATTCTTTGAGACATTTAGGTTTTATTCAGGCAAACAACAAAATTGGATTCTTTTTCTGTCTCTCTCTCTCTGATTTGACTCAAATCCGTTTAGTTGTTTATAATATGAATGAACAGCAGTTTTTTTTTATTTTCAGCAGTCACACATTAAATTGATTAACAGTGACAGTTAAGTGACATTTAAGTTGTTTTATATTTATATATCAACTAAATGCTGTTCTTTTCAACTTTCTGTTCATCAAAGTAGCTGAACAAAATAAGAAAACACTAATAAGAAATGTTTCTTAAGCAGCAAATCAGAATATTATTACTGAAGGACCATGTGACACTGAAGATGCTGATGCTGAAAATTCAGCTTTGAATCACAGGCTGTATATAAAATATATTACAAAAGAACTGTTATTTTAAATTGTAATGATACTGAACTTTTGTGCAACACCATTTACGTGCTTTACTGCACATTTCGCTGTAGTTTCAAATACAAATGTCCACTGAGTGGTGCTAAAACACTGGTTCAATATGTGAACCCTGGTACGTTTTTTATTACGTTGATATAGGTACATATTGCTGTGTTTTTATTACGTTAAATATCAAGGGACTGTTGCTGAAATTTAATGCTCTATCATGTTGGAAACATGCCCTACACCAAATCCAACCCTACACCTACCCGATAGTTTTGACAAATGCAAAACTGATATAAAAATGCATTTGTTAATGCAGTCGTGCCATTTCAACTACCTTTAACTCAAATTTGAACAGTTTTGTTGAACTGTAGTTACATATAATTCAAACCAAAGCTCCTCACCTCTCAAGTACATCTCTGTACTCCGTGAGCAACCAAACAAACCAGCCCAGTCTCACGGCAGTTCGTACATATTTTACAAGGTGGCTAATTCGTACAAATTTGTATGACCTCACTCGTACACAGTGGTGGTTCTACATTAAATTACTCCCTGGGCGAGACCCCCTCTCAGCGCCCCTCTCCCTTTTAAAATTTCAAATGACATCAGAAAAGAATTTATTTTGAATAAAAATGAAAGAAGTAATCAAAAAGTGGAAAATAAAGTATTGGATAGGGTTAGGGAGGGCTTTATTTTCCCAATAAAGGTGTCAACAATGCCATCTATTTAGTA
>JAUMHE010000067.1:5320510-5333590 GCA_032359235.1 Enteromius mattozi | reverse complement strand
CTAATTTTTATATTGTACTGCAAATATGTATTGGTGTTGCATTGTTGTTCATACATGATTAATTATTAATAAAAAAAAAGCAGGGGTTGAGCTGTTGAGGGAGCGCAGAGGGTATGTGCTCTCGTGGTGCAGAAATGCTCCCTCACGAGAATGGTTTTCCGCGTGCGGATACTGGTGCACGTCTTGTTTTTTATGTGCGCTAGATTTGATACTATTTAAATGCCATAGTCACAGATATGATAGATAATAGAAAACTGCGTAGGGGGGCAGATGATTCTTTTGTTTTTTTCAAGTGTTTGTGCCGCCCCCCACGTGTCATGAAAAAATGCGGCCCCGGTGCGGCTGCCCCATTCGCCCATGCCTAAAACCCCCACTGCTCGTACAAATTCATGTTTTTTGCTAAATCGTATGTATTATTTTACGAGTTGCCAATTATGAATTGTATGAATTTGTACGAATGACCTACACCTAAACCCCGCCCCTAAACCTACCAGTCACTGGGGTTTAAACAAGTGAGGTTGTAAGAATTTGTACGAATTAGTCATTTTTTTTGGAAACTGCACTGATATGTACTTATTGGTACATATATCATGTCTCGCTAAAAAGTGCACCAAGGTACAGTACGTTTATGCCATGAGACATTTTCAGAATACTATAGCTTTTACTAAGATTTTAGCAAACAACACCTATATATGGACTAATACTCTCCTTGTTTTTGAACATTGTGGTCAGTCTGGAATTTTAGCACAAAAAATAAGTATTTCCTTGTATGCAATGTCTTACACAAATGTCATGCATTGCAAAACGCATCAGCCATTGCTATGGAAAACATGTACTGTACCGGATATTGACTACACTGTATTGAAATCACCGATCTGATTTCATTACTTGCAAAATGACAATGCAGATAGCCAGTCCTAAAGATCAAAAAGCAGATCAGTACCTGAATGTTTTTCTCATAATTTATTACTTCATATCCAGAATTGACAGATCTGTGGTTCAAAACGTCAATGTCAAACACTGCTTTCTACTGTCTAATCATCTGGATATGATGTGTTTACAAAATCAAGTTGTAAGGCGCACCATGCTCTCCACCCATGATTCAATTTAGATTTCACGCAGTGTATAATGTTGTTTTTGAGTGGAAATATAATGGACAAAAACACAAAGATATGCTGTTAGAGTTGACTTTTTCATTAAAATAGGAATCTGTAAGTTAATAATAAACAAAATCCTCCTCAGCTCATATTCTTGTGCTTAATGATTTCTTTTTTTTTATGTTTGCATGTTATAGAACAGTCATATATTATATTCACCTCAAAGTACTAGCTAATTTTCATATTTTTTGTTATTTAATATCCTCCCACAGTTGTTTCTAACTGCTATTGTGCCACAGTCATTAGTCATAACTCAATACTTAGGGGTATAAAGATATATTTTTTGTTGTTGTGGTCTCATAAGGGGAAAAAAAACAATCTGTAAACAGACCACAGATGCTAGCTGTCTAGCTTGCATGAAAAAGCTCCATCCAGCACAGTAAAGTCACAGCAATGGTCAGAGGTCAACTAAAGGGGAAAAATGAAATACAGCAGAAGTATGCATGTTCCTTCTGGAAAACAGGCCTGCCACGGTCTAGCGCATACCCTACCTGGCCTAATTCAAGGTGAAGGGTTCTTTAAAGCTCCAGAAACATGATGCTTTCAGAGCTGACTGCTGAGGCCCTCTGGGTAATAGCCTCAGTCCAAAGCATTTCTGTGGCAGCTGACTCTAAATGTCGCATCGATACTCCGAAACATCATTTTTCTTTGGGAATGATATGACTGAAATGCCACGGACACACATGAAGCCGATGCAGGTGCTTTTGAAAGCACTGGGTGAATGATAGGATATAAATGTTATTCTGTTAATGTCCTTACAAAGCATTTTCTTGTGATTGCATGTCCTTAAATGGTCATGTGAAGGACAGAAATAGAGAGACAACTTCATAATGTTTTGTGAGTAATGGTGCTGCACTTTTTGGTACAGTGCCCAGCGTTGTTTTGTGCATTCATTCCATAAGGGGTGGAATACATAATGGTGACAACTGTGTGTACTGTAGATATGTGTTATTATTATAGTCACAGGTATATTTCCCATATTATATGTTACTATAATATAATGTAACATAATATAAGTAAATTATATAAAAAGTTGATTTTCATTGTATTATTTTCTTCTAATTAGAACTTATTATTTATTATTATTTACTTATTATTTTTCCTGTTTTGTTTTCATTGTGTTTTTGATGTTGTTTTGTGTGTGTGTTATTTTTATGTTGCTTTGTTTAGTTTATTTTTATGTTGTTATTATATTTTGTTCTTGCTTTTTTCTGTTTTGTTGTGCTTTTTGCTTTGTCCTTATATATATATATATATATATATAATTTTGCTTTGTTTTGTACTGTGTAGTTGTGTTGTATTGTTTTGATTTGTTATGCTCTTTGAATTGTATTTTTATAGTATTTTATTTTGCTTTGTTCTGTTTTGTATTTTTCTTTCTTATGCTTTTTGTTCTTTTATGTTGCCTTTCTTTTTTTTTTTTTGCATGATTGCATGGTGTTTTATGTTGCTGTTGTTTTATTTTGTTTGGTTGTTTTGTTTTGCTTTTTTTTGTTCTTCACATTATCATTGTTTTTTTGTGTGTGTGTGTGTGTTTTCTCTTTTTTGTATTTTAATTTGTTGTGCTTTTTGTTCTGTTTAAGTTGCTTTTTTTGTTTTGCTTTGTTCTTTGCATGATGGTGTTGTGTTTTCATGTTGCTCTGTTTTGCTTTATTTTGTGAAGTTGTTTATGTTTCTGTTCTGTATTTTACTTTGTTGTGCTTTTTGCATGCTTTTTATGTTGCTTTTTTGTTTTGCTTTGTTCTTTGCATGATTAGTGCTGTATTTTTTATGATTTTTTTTCACTTTGTTCTATTTTGCTTTGTATCACTTTTTTGTTCACACTCATATAAAGAGTGCAATATGTGACGAGTAAGAGCATTAGCAGGTGATATAACCCACCACTAGGGCTTTATCACAGTGTAGGCAGCGAATTAATTGCAGTGGGGGTCTGAAAGGTTGTCTATGCCGACCAACGGTAATGTGTCAAGACCACATCTGTCTGGCTGACCTCATTCAGCAGTGGAGCTTCACGCACTAGTCCAGACACTACGGTAGAAGGTATATGATGACAGTATCAGGAGAGGGTGGGCGGCAGAGCGTTTCAGGGTCATTTAGGCTGTAGAGGCTGACTGATATTATATGTTCACTGACTGAGAGAGGTTCTCTCACAACCGAGTAGGAATCAAACCAGTCATTCCTTGACCAAGTTTATTTTCCTCAGGGTATCCATGCAGTGCGGCGCTAATTAAGGCAAACATCAGCAGAACGCCCAGCAGAATTTAGTCATTCAAGGGCACAGCATTTTTTATTTGCTGGTTAAATTTTCCTTATGTTGAATCTCAGTATGAAAATAACATGTCATGAGTAGTTAGACAACCCAAGAGGACGAATGAGCGCTGAGTATGTTGGTAGGGCAGGATTAAGCATCTTATGATGGATTATTGACTTGAAAAATACATCTTGAGTTCAAGACCTAGAAAAATGAATCACACAAACTGGGTCAGATTAAATTATCTCAGCATTTTTGATGAAGCCGTTGAGTTGATATAATTATCATTCCGTATAGAGGCTTGTTGTCTGAGCACTCTTATATAAGTGATCAATCATAACAACGATGCGCTTCATGCAGTGATTTTCTAACTGCGCGAAACCTCTTGAACTCATTTGACAGTGATTTCGAAATGAAGTTTGAATAGACAATAGGTTTTGATTCAGATGCATTAGTATAAATCACTGTGGCTAAAACACATCCCATTCAGGCATACATATTTAGATGAGTCTGTTGTGTCTGTGCAACAAAAACCTCATTTCAGTTTGGAAAGTACTTTTGAAAGGCATTAATGGACTAAATGGATTGGTGTTTATTCAGGGGCATAGCACACCTTTTTTAAGCCAATGACTGTGCCAGTCCTGTATCACTTGGTGTGAGCCTGTCCTCTAACAAAAAACGACCCTATAGGTCTGCAAGAACCTGCAAGGTTTGTGCAAGAACCTTATTATGACCTATATTTACATTTTAAAGGTAAGCGTCCTCTAGCAGGTGTAAAAATAATGACAGTGTCGTGTTGCGTCTGTTGTTATGAAATGACGTATGACTGTCATTACCAATCAGGTGTGTGTTTTGTTTAAATGCAGTGTGTAGACTTTTTACACCGATCTCACAGTGATTCAAACATATTTTGCTAGGTGATCACACCTAACCCCAAACCTAAACCTATCAGTTACAAAAATTGTGCAAAATCTTGATATATAGGGCATATATCTTTTAAGAGCACATGTGTTTTCTAGGTTCAGACCCATGATTGCATCGCTCTACAAATTGAGCTGCACAAACCCAGAACTGTGAAGCAAACAAAATAGTACAAACCATTATTATACAAATGTCCTGTTGCTGATAGGGACGCAATTGTAGTATACGTTCTGATAGGTCGTATTTCAGGGATTTGTACAAATGACCTATACAGGCATATTGGTTGGTGGACAGGTTGCTTGGTGTACATTACAAGACTTAATAATAATTTATATAAGCTAATCATAATGATAATGGCCAATGAGTAGAGTAGATTATAAGCTGTTACTAAAAATGTCTAAATATAGAGTTGTTTTAAGTAATAAGTTAATGCAACAACAACAGTAGTAATATTAATAATAATAAAATATTATTCAGGGTTGCCAGGTCTGCAGTTTTCCTTCACTTAACATTATTTGTAGACCAAAGTTTTCATACACCTTTCATACATCACAAAAAAATTATAATTGCAATTTTTTTTACTCTTTAATGTGGCATGATTATGTGGCTCAGTTATAGTGTGGAATAAATGTGCATGAACATCATGATAAAGTATAACTTACTAAAATGCATCATGTCTCATTTAATCACTTAATCAGTGTTTCAACTGCAGAAAAGCGATGTGATAAATTCAGCCCAGTCTCACAGCAATTCGTACATACTTTATGAGGTGGCTAATTCGTACAAATTTGTAAGACCTCACTCATACAAATTCATAAAAATTTTTGCTAAATCCTACGTATTTTACAATCACGGAATCGTCGAAAATTCCATGATGGGCACACGGAAAAGATTACAATGTAAGTCAGTGACAGGCATCAGGCGTGATTCACGCACGGATAACCGGATTCAAATATTGAGTAATGATATTGCCATTACTGCAAATGTATGGCGTGTAATTTTTCACTGTAAACGGTCACACCAGTTTTATTTGTATTATTTTATTTATACATTTATGAGCAACCCTAAACCTGCCCCTACACCTACCATTTGTTAATAAAACACAAGATAAACCGGCAGATAAAACTACTGACATTATTTATTAAAAAGGATTAATATTTCAGTTCTTCCAAGGCAAAAGGATTGATTTGTGAGAGAACGCGATCACCATCTCTTCGTCTGCCGTGACTCATCTGTGCTGCAGCTGCTGCTTTGTGCAAATTCAAAAAATGCCTAAAACCTTTTTTTACTTTCTTCTTCGTATAAAGACATCGTATGGCTTCAGACGGACTTGAAATGCAACACAACTTGTTTGTAATTCTTTTTTACTGCTTATGGTCAGTTTTTGCAATAAATATCTGTGACTGCGCTTATATTGTCTTTGTGTGTTTTATATTGTTCAGAAGTGGGTAGGTTTAGGGTAAAGGTGGGGCTAGGTGCTACAATGAAAGTATAAATTTCTATAAAATGAACCCGGTTATCCGTGAGTGTATCACGGCTTATGCCTGTCACTGACTTACATTGGTATCTCTTCCGTGAGCGATTCCGTGACATTAACACAGAATTTTGAGTTAAGAGTCTGTGGTCATTATACAGAATTTTGTGAGATCAGGTTCCGTACGGAGTGAGGTCGTGCTAATTTGTATGAATTTTCCATCTCATACGAATACATACGAATTGATCATGAGACTGTGTTGGATAAATTTGTCACTTACTGAAACAATTACCTTAGTAATGTTATTCAGCGTTCACACCTGGTTAGTTTGCTATAAAACATAATTGGGAGCTTATTTATTTTTATTATTGTTGTTGTTGCTCTACATTTATTTTTAATATTAGTTCCTACACAAACTAACAAGGTTTGTGCTTTCATTCATTCATTCATTCATTATTATTTATTATAATGCAGCTTTGTGGAATACTAAATTCTGATTGGTCAATCGCCATATTCCAAGGTTTGTTATTCCCAGATAACAACCGGTAAAACTACTAACGCAGGCTCATCCGGGTACTACGAATCATCTTGACCGTTAGTAATTATACGTATCAGTCTGCTGTCGCTGACAGTTTGGCACCATCTTGTGGCTTAAAACACTTAATCACGAGTTAAAATGGAGGACTTCACGTTGTGCTGACGATAAGTCTGCCAGGCTTTATTCTGCGATAACAACTTGCTGGGTGTACATTATCCCTTACTTATTAATTGTATTTATTAATAATTGGAAACACATTTATTTCCTGAAGAAAAGCAAATGTTGTTGTTGTTGTTTAGAAATGGCGATTAAGCAGTTAATCAAATTTCAGGAGGACCATGAATGAACGATCGCAGCTGCTTTCAATCCCCTCGTTATTAATTACCCCGCCAAACTCTACCCAGCTGCTTTAAATGCCGCTCACTTCCTCTACTCAGCTTCTGCGTTTTTGTCCTCCACCGCCTTCCCCTTCCACCACCTGAGCTGCAGCCCAACTAGGGGAACGGTCTATCGCTGCCCTCGCTCTCCACTTCCTGCAGGGGGCTCGCGGGGTCCAGGCCGGGCTCCGAGCATCCGTTAATGCCAGCCTCCTAGAGGTAAATCTTCTGGGGCTCGGGGCCGCCGGGCTCCCTGCCTGTCCCCTGGACAGACCGCCAAACAAGCTATTTTATTGCAGAGGAAGTGGGAACTAGTGAATGTTTATTTTGAAAATTAGTTCCTGTACAAACTAACAAGATTTCTGCTTTCATTCATTCATTCATTCATTCATATTTAAAATTTGTTATATCTAAAATGAGTTATGTAATAGTAATACGACATACTGTATTCCATTTTAAACTTCTTTGGATATTGCTTGCTTGTCTCTTGCGATGATGTAATGTCCTGTTTACATGGCTGTAAATATCAGTGATTTGAAAACCGTTGTTTAGGAAAAGATTAGTGCGCTGGAAGAGGAAGTGCTTGGGCTTTAAATCAGCGTGGGCAGTGGAGTGTTGAATTACTGTCTCAAGAGCTGATAAGATCTTATTTGTGTGTTTGTGTGCGCAATGAAGTTTGACCTCCATGTTTAATGGCTGAACGAATGCATGGCTGTTTAGTTTTCAATGCTAACATTACACATCATCATACCCATGCTCAGAATGCAGTAATAGCCTTCATTACATTAACATAACTTGTAATCACTTGCTTTTGCCAAAAAGTAAGCTTTTGTGCATATTGTGTGCAAAAAAAGTCTGACCTTCATATAACATGTCAAAGCTGCTTTACTTCACCGTTTCATGTTTTATGTATCGGGTTTATTTAACAATGATGGATTTGCAGTGCACATGGTTACAGAATTTATTGTTTAGTGGAAAAGAATGAAAATTAGTCCCTTATGAAATTGTATAATCTCAACAAAAAATGATCTGGAGGACAGAATAAGATATGACAGCTGCAGCGAACAGGCAAACTTTATTTCTAAATATAATTTTTTGCTGAGGTTTGTTTGCAGCTCATGATGTCAACTTGTGAATCTTGTGTTTATGGCAGTTTTAGGTTTGTTTCTAGTCTAAATAGGCCTCTGTCTTTATTTTGCTATTCAGACTAGTGAGCTGAGGGAACAAGTTAGACATCAATGACAGAAAATGAGGGCACATGAAATGTGAAGTAAACAGGATGTGGAATATCACTCCAAAACCACCATATTTCAGGCAGGCCGAGTCCATGTGTATTAGCAAGTTGCATTTGTAAGTTTGTTATCAAAAAGTTCTCTAGGATTTCCGCAAGGCCATGGGGAAGGAATTTGCAAAATCTTACATATTATAAAAAAGCTTGAATTATGAGAATATTTGCCAAGTTAACCCTTCCAAAAATGTCCTGTGGTATTTTAACAGTACAACATAAATTTACCACACAAGTGAGCAGAGCTAAATATGATATGATTACAACAGCAACTTCTGTTGTACAGTATCACAAGAATTTACCATTAGATGTTGTATGTGGTTTTTTCTCTAGTAATTCCAACACAAGCTGAATTTGACTTTCTATTGAACTTAACAATTTGTGGTGTTTGTATGGTATTTGTATTGTTTTTGTGTGCTATTTCCAAAACAATTAAATCTAGTTGGCAGAAATATGATACAGGTGGTTGCAGTATGTCAAATACAGCAATGTATATAATAAAAAAATACCAAGCTGTAATCAACTGCTAAGTATTTTATAATATAAACAATTGTCTTATTATAATTTAAAATTTTATTAAATTACACTGAAAACACGCACATTCACGACGAAACATTATTAAGGAAGAATGGGATTTCTCCGGGGATATAACTTCGTCAGCTGGCCCGCTGCGAGAGACCAGACGTCTCAGTTCATCGTGTATTTTGCTGGTGAGTAGATTGTAAGTGCTTCTGCTGTACTTTTATGTGCATATGTTATGCTAACTGTGTTGTATTTGTCAGTTTAATTTACCACGCGACCACTGAAATTTATTTATTCAGATAAGATTGTAACTATCAATATAACTGTTAGTCTACATGACGCTTGATTTAGACCGACTGGAAATAACAGCTCTTCATTAAAAGAGCTGGTTCAAAAGAGTTATTTGTCCATGAAATGTAGCTGACACTGAAATTGTTCAAAAATTCCCAGGTCAATGTTCAAACTGAACAATATTGGTGGATCAGTACATAGCACAGCCAGTTTTCATGATCTAATAGATTAATAAGATTCATACTGAGTTTGGTTTAATACTCATACAGTTATGTGTTTTCTGTGTGAGTTAAACAAGTAAAAGGTGCTAATGTACTGCAGAAATGGACTTTTGTTCTGTATTGTGCTGTACATGTCACGTTATGTATGTAGGTAAGAATTGACATTCACATAGACCGTCTATCCTAGCTTTTAATTGTATATTGGTTTTAAATTTAAAAGAATATTAATTAGTAAAAAAGGTTCAATAAGCTGACATGCTTTTATATTACAGTCAGGCCTGGATGAAAACCTGCTCAAAGAGAGAGACAGATTAACTGAGAAGATAAAGATAAAGAAATCAAGACTAGACAACATTTAATGCAGCAACTAATTAAACATAAATCCACAAGAAAACAGGAGAATAAGTAGTAGACTAAAATTACTGTCACTATTAATTCCAGTTTTTCAAAATACAGTACCACAAAAGACAAGGAACGTTTATGCTGCTTATGTTTTTTTCCAAGGTTCAAGAAATGCAAAGAATAGAAGGGCTACAGGAAGAAAACAACGGCCCAGAGAGGAACTTGACAACTGTAAGGGACAAATTAGTGGACTGAGATCTTGAGTCACGTCGTGCAGGTATTTATTTTATCTAAACAAAAACTTCTCACAAAATGAGGAATATTATAAAGCAGTTACAGTAAAAAGTAATTGTTGTAAAAGAGCAATATCAAAATCACAGTCATGTTGTTGTTTTTACATCGTTCCTATTGACACATGATTCAGAACTACAGCTAGACAGTACAACATGGTTGTGGCTTTGGTCTAATAATTTATAGGCAAACTATTCCTGCAATTATTCTAGTCTTGCACATGCTACTGGACCTGATGAGGCAAGGATTTACCCTTGAGGAGACGGCTGTGCATTCTTTGACAGGGAAGAAATCAATTGCCGATGGACCATAATTTTTATTGAATCTTTATAATAATATGGTTAGTCCATTTAGACATTCTACTAACTATAAGTAACTTTGTAATTACAAGTCAACTAATTCTGATAAATTCACATCTACATGTCTACTAACTCTCAGATTAGACTGTTAGGGTAGGTTTAGGGTTAGTAGAATAAGTATGTATAGTTGCAAATATGTAGTTGCAAAGTTACTTACTGTTAGTAGAATATCTAAAGTGGACTATTGAAATAAAGTGTTACCAAATGTTAATTGCCTGTTAAGAGATGTTGGTTGTTTCCTATCTTTGTCATTTATTTATTTACGTTTGTGTACATTTTTTTATTTTATTTTGCAGAACAAGTGACCCACGTGGAAACACTTCAGGAGTTTTGAAGTATTCATCTGATTGGTTGAATTTCATTGGCAGGATTTCTGGGAGATGCTGTGTGTTGCATTCTTTAACATTTCACCTGGAAACAAAGATACTGTGGTGCCAATCCCCCTCACAAAAGAAGAAATCTGTCGTGTTTACAGCTGTGACGACGTACGCTTCTCAGGATCAACTTGACGCTGGATTTTCAAAAGTATGTGAAATATTTAAAGTTTGCGGAATAGAATCTTTAAAATACATTAGAGAATTTTACACATCGGTCTGTTATTGTGGTGACATTTCCATGCCCCGAAACGTGACACTGAATGAAACAGACTGTGATTGGTTGTTTGACATGTCGGCCTTATTATTATTATTATTATTATTATTATTATATGCATTCTCTAATGTGGACACAAGATTCCTGAGAGAGGCTGTGCACTACATATGATCAAATTAGCGAAAGCTTAATTGTAAGATGTTAATGTTTGAATACTGTGAATTTGCATCTTCATGCTTTGCTTAATTGTGCCTTATATTGTTTTATTGTGTCATATACCCTAGTTTGTAGGGTACACAGATTTTGTTACACATGGTGAATAAATGTTGAAGTGTAATATGGAAGATGTGGTATGGTGTGTCATGTTTTTGTATTTTTAACATTTTTATGACAGAAAACCTATGGTTTCCTTGCAGGAATATTATAGTATATTAAGTGTTACCATGAAAACCCCTGCAAAATTATTACAAGAATACCACAAAATATAACAAAAATAGACCACAAGATTATTACAGGAATATTATAGCATATTAAGGGTTACCATAAACAATTCTGCAAAATGATTACAGGAATACCAAAGAAAAAAAACACCACAGGAAAGCCAGGTATTACTGGCAGTAATACCAGTAGTACCGCAGGAATATCACATATATATAACATACAGTACAACAAAAATGATGTGGTAAAGTGTCCCAAAAAACAACACAATACTACATAATTACCACACAATTGTTGTTTTTTCTGATGTTTTACCACATGCAATACCCCATATGTTTAGGGCCTGAGGCGGTAGGTTTGCCAATCAATGAATGCAGCTGCTAATGAAACCTACAGTACAGAACGCTATACAGTCACATGCACATTCTGCAGGGAAGGCCATTATGCACAAGCATAGCAATGACATAATGGATTTGTTTTAAATTGTTAAATAAAACTCCCTCACATTTTGGAACTTTCTAAGGAAAGATTTAATAATGGCTTAATAATTAAAACTTGGTGCATTTAGTAGAAACTCTCAATCAGAGAGTCCAATTTAGAGAGCAGGTAATGCTTTTAATTGGCAAATCAGGGGATATGCAACAAAACAATTAAATAAGAAATTGGTCAGAATGACGATGATGATAATGATAATGATGATGATAATAATAATAATAATAATAATAGGTGTGGTCATTTTGATTGGTAATGACAGTTGTATGTCATTTCATGATGACAGACGCAACACGACACTGTCATTATATTTACGCCTGCTAGAGGGCGCTTACCTTGCCGCTGTGACTTCCGTACAAATGTGATGTCCAATCTACTCAGTCATCACCCGAGCACCACCTACCGTCCTAAACAACATAGTCGTGAGATGCAATACAACTTTAGTGCTTTCTGATGTGTGCAATCTCAAGCATTTTTGACGATAGTTTCTGTCCAGTCCGCTCGTTTGATCACGTGTGTGTGTGTGTGTTTGTTATTATTATTATTATTATTATTATTAAAACTATAATGTCACAGTTTTTGCTCTCTCCATTAGGGCTATCCCCCCACCCCCACCATCCAGCATCCCCTTAAACTATGCAATATGATCAAACTATTCGCAAACCCAGACCTTACAGTCAAAAAAAAAGAAAAAGAAAAAAAGCAACAGGAATATTACCAAAACCACACGGAAAGCTATCTTCAAAAGGCAGCGTATATTTTTAAATAATTTTTCTTATCATATCAAAGAAAGTAGCCTAGAGGGACAGCTGCACAGAGGGCTGCTGAATAGAAGCCTGTCTCACAGAGTATGCCACTGCTTTTCCTGTCTCCTTGAAACCGCTCTTTTGAAGAGCTGCCCAGTTCTGCAGGAGCCCCGCGCAAAGGTCATGTGTCTCTGTATGTGTTGTTGTTTGTGTGTTTTCTCTTCCTGCAGCACTTTGCGTATTAAAGAGCTCTTTAAGAATGCCCTCTGTAATTCACATTGGGTCATCAAACCAAACTGCCACTTTTCCTTGTTTGACCCAGCTTTACATTTCCACGGCTGTGTGGAATTTGACATCTCTGAATAAATGGCATTTAATTCAGAAATCTGGCATTACTGTGATATTTGACAAATAATTCAATGGCCAACAGTTTTATATAGGCTGCAGCTGGTATATTAATTTCTAGAATCAAAGTGAAAGATTTCTCGTAGATATGCATTAATTGGCTAGACAGCAAAGATGATTTGCAGTATTTTGCCAGTAACCATGAGAAATACATTTGTCTTCTCAAATTTTCTTTTCTTTTGAATATGTCATTTCAAAGTAAATGTAGAACTTTTCAAGGACAGTGATGTAAAGATCTGTACATATATAGCTACACTTCAAATTGTCATCAGTTTCTACTACTATTACTACTCCTGCTAATAATAATAATAATAACTAGATAGTACATTTCCTGAAGAAAATGTGAGTGGAGCTTGCAGTGGCAAAACTCGGCCCTCGG
>JAUMHE010000067.1:5298871-5315791 GCA_032359235.1 Enteromius mattozi | reverse complement strand
TATATATATTTATTGTCCTTACACTGCAATATCCACTAATGGAGTCTACCTGTACCAGTTGGGGGTCAACAATTATTTGATCAAATTGACAAGTAATATTATGAAAAATTATTATAGTTTAAAATAACTGTTTCCTATTTAAATATATATTTAATTGTAATTTATGTCTGTGATGCAAAGCAGAAATTTCCAGTATCACTCAGTTTTCAGTGTCACATGATCCTTCAGAATTATTTTATTTTGATTTATTTTAAGCTGAAAACAAATCTAATCTCTAAACAGAAGTATAAATTCTGGCTTTTTGTGGCTTCTATGTACAATTTTAAAAGCAGGTATTGAAACCTGTTAATTAAATAAAGCTGCTTTCGCTCAGGTTTGAGCTGACAGACCTGTTGCTATGACAGCAACTTCGAGAGTTATGTCAAATCATCAACAATTAAACACAGATAACACAGTAATAAAGTACAAAGAACAGCAAGCTGTTTGGTGACACCAGTGATACTGAAAACACACATTTAACTGAATGCCAAATCAGATTGATACATCAGAGATAACCGTTTTCATGAATTTCATGATCAGAGCAGTCTTTAAACAAACCTCATGAGAGTATTTGTCCTGATTTATCCCAATTTTTATTTTTTTTATTTTTTATTTTATGTTTTCTTTTTTACATGACTGTGTTGTGATGAAATGCAAATCCTTTGGCTCACTCAAGGCAACTACAATCAAGTCCATGGTTACAATGGATTCAGTCTGTGTTCCTTTCTAAATACCAAACAAATACATGGAAAACATGGGCATCATTACACCACATTCTTAAAAAAAATATTACATACAGTGGCATGGCTTTTCGTGCTATTCCCTTTTCCTAATTCACACATTAAAAACATTTAATGGTCTATAGAGAGTCTCACGTAGATCGTTATGTTGTAAAGCCAATGGCCATAGCAGCAGAAATTACGTCATAAATTAGCCTAATGTCAACCATAGGGGCAGCTTTATGCTGACATATCATAACTACACAATAACAGCTCTAAATCTATTAAAGAGTCTGTCAGATGCATCTCAGCAAAACAAAGTCTTTGTAACAGCTTTGTTTAAGCAGGACAGATTTGCTTCTATAATACTGTTGTTTCAGTTCTATTGAATGGCATTCCAATATACACAAAGATTAATCTCTATTTTAAGTCTATCTCAAGACATGCTGAGATGCACTCATGAAGGACAGATACTTTAGAACAAATCTGATCTGTAAATGGTTTTATTGGGATTGAGAGGAATTAAATACAGTATGTAAGAATTGTTTGTATTGGTCTTCTTTTTTCTCAGAGGACTCTCAGAGTTAATTTTGGAAAGCATGCAGTATTTGTATTGCTACAGTGTCAACTAGGATGTTTAATGCAGTTTCAACAGGTTACATGTTTCTGCCACCTTACATCATCTCCACACACACTTACTTATAATGAGTTGATTCTACATTATCATGTGACCATAACATTGAAATGCCACATTTTGCTGTTACCATGGTTACAAGGATTTTTACTTTTGATATCAGTGTATCTAGTCAGTGATACAAAAAAGCCATTTTTAAATAATTACATTTTTATTATATTCTTATTGCTCTCTATACCTAGTCAAAGCCTAGAGTGAGTATCTCTGTTTAATTATTTATTGATTTAATGTACCCAAGTAAAATGTAGGTAACACTTTAGTATAAGGACCAACTGTTACTATTAACTAGTTGCTTATTAGCATGCCAATTATAAACATATTGGCTGTTTATTAGTACTTATAAAGCATGTAGTACTGCATTGTTCTGCATGCCCATATGTTTTTGATCCTTACACTTACCCAGTACCTAAACTTATACCTACCCAATACCCAGTACCTTAACAACTGCCTTACTGACTATTAATAACCAGCAAATTAGTTAGCGTTAATTGAAGCAAAAATCTTGAACTTGGACATTCCAATTAAATGTGACTGATTTGTTTGTTTTTAATCATTCCATTAATGTTTTATATCAGCCTTATGTAAGACCCTAAACGATATAAAATTTATAATGAAGTACAGCTGAAGTTTAAAATCTTGTTTAAAATAAATTCACATTACACTAGAAAAAGTCATGAGGCATTCACCAGATACTTCAGTGTTAGGTACATTTTCCAAGGTATTAAATGAACCTTGGAATTTCAAAGACCACAATCAGAACATGTGGGTTTAGTGTGGATTTGTATACAGAGCCCAAGAGCGGCTTTAACATACATTAAACACTGCTGTCCTTACTCTAGGCCACTGTCAACAGCATGATGTTCTTTATGGCTACCCACCCAATACAATGACATTTTTCAAAGTCATTGGTTTTGAACGTTCAAGTGGAGAGTGCATTTACATTTCATCACACTGGCACACTGTGTTTGCTTGTTTGCAGTTCCCCCGAGAGATGGAGTGGCTGATCTTCTCCCTGCTGGTGCTGGCTGTGTCTGCGTCAGGACAGCTGTGCCCCAAGCGCTGCATGTGCCAGAACCTGTCGCCATCTCTAGCCATCCTTTGTGCCAAGACTGGCCTGCTTTTTGTGCCAACAGTCATTGACCGGCGTACAGTAGAGCTGCGTCTCACCGAAAACTTCATCACGGCGGTAAGAAGGAGGGACTTTGCAAACATGACCAGTCTTTTGCACCTGACGCTGTCCCGCAATACCATCAGCCAGATCATGCCTTACACTTTTGCCGATCTTAAGCGGCTGCGTGCGCTGCATCTAGACAGCAACCGCCTGAGCGTTGTCACGGACGACCACTTCCGAGGACTCACCAACCTTCGGCACCTTATCCTTGCCAACAATCAACTGCACAACATCTCCCCACATGCGTTTGATGACTTTTTGGGGACTCTCGAGGACCTGGATCTCTCGTACAATAACCTGGTGGACATCCCGTGGGAGACTGTAGGACGCCTCACCAATGTCAACACTCTCAACATGGACCATAATCTCATTGAGCACGTCCCTCTAGGAATCTTTTCAAACCTACACAAACTAGCCCGTTTGGATATGACATCCAACAAGCTAAAGAAAATACCCCCTGATCCCTTGTTTCTTAGGATACCAGTTTATGCTAAGTCAAAAGGGTCACCCCTTTCCTCTCTCGTCCTAAGTTTTGGAGGGAACCCACTACATTGTAACTGTGAGCTACTCTGGCTAAGGAGGCTAACGAGGGAGGATGACCTGGAAACTTGTGCGTCACCTCCGGACCTTACGGCAAAGTACTTTTGGACCATCCCAGAGGAGGAGTTCATCTGTGATCCCCCTGTGATTACAAGGAAATCTCCCAAAACCTTCACCATGGAGGGCCAGCCCACCAGTCTGAAATGCAAGGCCAATGGTGACCCAGACCCAGACGTTCACTGGATCTCCCCGGAGGGTCGTCTAATCGCCAACACCTCCCGTACTTTAAGCTTCAGCAATGGGAGCTTGGAGATCAACATCACTTCATTGAAGGATACAGGAGTCTTCACCTGCATTGCTTCTAATGCTGCAGGGGAGTCTACAGGCATGGTAGAGTTGGTGGTCAACCCACTGCCGCACTTAGCTAACAGCACTAACCGGATCCGAGAACCTGATCCTGGACCATCCGATATTCTAACCTCCGCAAAGTCGACTTCATCCGTAAGCAATGAGACCAAGTCTCAGGAGAGGAAGGTGGTACTTGCTGAACTTACGGCAAATTCTGCACTTGTCAGATGGCCATCGCAACAACACTTCCCTGGAATAAGGATGTATCAGATTCAGTACAACAGCTCGTCTGATGACACTTTGGTCTACAGGTAAGAAGCCTCATTGTTTTGTGAACTGAAAATCTAATTAATTCAATTTTCAATTGAAATTTATTTGTATAGCGCTTTTCATGATACATATCATTGCAAAGCAGCTTTACACCAAAGTAATGTTTTACAGTATATGTAGTAGTAGTTTGTACATGTACATATGGCATAGATGGATTAATAGATTATTAATTACGTTAATAGTCGTGAAACTGGTTGTGCTAGCATAGCAAAGTTCTTATTGTACAATTGCATATCCAATAACATTTCCAGCCTCCTATATACAGTTATTATAATGATATGTTGTGCATGTTGTTAAGTACCAATCTCCATTGATTTTACTGCCGGGACTCGCTCTAAATATTGCTTCTTTTTAATGCTGTTTATTTACTCTATTATTTAATGCAACAATCAATGGCCTTCATCTCTATGGACCTGCCTTATGCTTCAGGTTTCAGAATGACAAAAAAATGACAGGAGAAACTTCTGCTGTATTCCACCGCAGGATGCCTTTGTCATGATAAAAGAGAAAATCTTTGCTTCATCTGTCAGAAGTTGCACTGTTTATGGGCCATGTATTCCCAGAGCACTTTCTAAAGCTGTGGGATATCCAAAATTCAAAGTGTTTGTGCACAATGTTCTTTTGAGTCTCAGAAATCCTATTCATGAAGAAGACAGAAATATCAGAGGGGATGACTCTATGGTCACACTAACAGATGATTCTTTTTGACATGAACGAGCAAAAACTAAATTTGTGCTGGGAGAGGTGGGCACAAACCAGGCTAATTTGTCTTTGCTAATGGTTAGAATCCATGCCCACTGTGATATCTACTCATTCACATACTATGTTTAATTAGCCTGGGTGCTGGGGACAACTGTGAATTAGTATCCATCTCACAACCTTGGGCAAAATACAGTGAAATAGATGGGCATAAAAACATATTTCCTGGAGTAAAAAGACAAAATAAAATAAAATAAAAAATAATCCAATCCAATATTTTTTTTGGGGGGGTGAATTGTGCCTTTAAGTGTGAATTAGTGTAAAAACTGGGTCATCCCAAGGAAAAGTCCAGCTTGCCAAATCTCATGCACATTAAAGCACAACGATTGATTCTAAAACAGGCATCCAGTCACTTGTGCGTAAACTTTTTTTCTTTTCTCTTGTGACCTTTTAACCAAACCTCTACAATGCTGCTCCTTCTGACTAAATAAGCATGCCAATAATTATATTTCTAGGGCATGCATATAGATTGTAATGTATTTCTTTGTTAAAGCCAATGTCATTTTAGGAGTAAATACCTTTATGCTAAACAGCTAGCAATCTATAAAGGCTATGCTAAATCTAGTAAAGGACTTGTGCCCTGTTATCAGTGATAATACTGGCCACACTGCCACAGGAAGTCAATGTACCACTGACAGCTCAGAGTAACACCTAGAACAGCCTCTCCAAAAGAACAGACGAACAGAGACAGACACATCAAAATAGGTTCCTGTTTCTTTTCACACTAGAGGACAGCTGGAGGGGACAAGAACTCTCTGAACCAGAACACATTTCTTTAGGCATTTCTATCCCCTAAATAAAATGCGGTGTATATGACTTTACTGTAGATATGCAAGTAAGAATATGAATATGATGAAAAGGAAATACAGATCCCGGGATCTGATTTCTTGTAATGTACTGTAAGGTAAACTGTGCTTTGTGTTAAGTGCTTTACCAGGGTTAAAAAGAGTGAAGTGTTTACTAAGGTCGTGCGTCATTCACTGAACTGAATTGATGCCTTTAAAATGTAAATTCAGTTGCTGCAAGTGAGTATGAACTGAAAGTAGAATGTCGAGGAAAAAAATAATAAAAAATTCAATGTCAAGTCCTTGGAGGGAGAGAGGGAGAGATGGATATTTTCATTACATAGATAGGTGGAAGAATAGATGGACAGACAGACAGACAGATGGACAGACAGTTGGAAGGTAGGGTAGATGATGGATGGATGGGTGGATGGATGGACATGCAGATGTATGGATGAATGAATAAATGAATGGATGGATGGGTGGTTGGGTGTGTCGATGGATGAATGGATAGATGGACAGACAGTTGGAAGGTAGGGTAGATGATGGATGGATGGATGGACATGCAGATGGATTGATGAATAAATGAATGAATGGATGGATGGGTGGTAGGGTATGTTGATGGATGGATGGATGGATGGACAGACAGAGATGGAAGGTAGGGTAGATGATGTATGGATGAATGGGTATGGGGGTGGGTTGATGGATGGAAAGAGTAAATGAAGGAAGGAAGGAAAAAAAATATGAATGGACAAATGGACAGATAGATGATGGATTGACAGATTATAGATGGACAGACATACCAACCTGGCATCCCCATACCTCTCACGGCAATTCGTACGTATTTTACGAGGTGGCTAATTCGTACAAATTCGTACGACCTCACTCGTACAAATTCATACGATTTGTTCTAAATCGTACGTATTTTACGAGTTGCCAATTCGTATGAATTTGTACGATTGGCCTAAACCTAACCCCGCCCCTAAACCTACCCGTCACGGGGTTTTAGACAAATCGTACAAAATCGTACGAGTAAGGTTGTACAAATTAGTACGAATTAGCACAAATTTGGCACCTCGTACGAATACGTACGAATTGGTCGTGAGACTGTGTTGGACATACAGACAGATGGATGGATGGATAGATGGATGGATATTTTTGTTACACATATAGGTGGAAGAATGGATGGATGGACAGACAGACATATAGATGATGGATGGAAGGATGATAGATGGTGGATGGATAGATGGATGGATCAACATTTTTTTGTTACACAGATAGGTGGACAGTCGAATGTATGGTTGATGAACGTATACATGGATGAACAGATGGACATAAAGATGATGGACAGGTGGACGGATGGATAGAAGAATGGACAGACAGATTGACAATGGATATATCCATCAGTATAACATCCAGTGTTTAAACGAAGTAGAAGCTCTGTAAGATGTGAACAAAAATATACTGAGTTCACATTTAAGTAGGCTTGGTAATCCAAGTCATATTCAATGCGATCTTTCAATAAAAACTTAACATTTTGTGTTAGTACAGCCATACGCTAATTTGTACAGGAGATTAATTAAAACTGCTGAAAGAATAATGAAAATGTGATTTAATTGTAATTGAAAAGCATCTGCTAGAAAGAACTGATTAAGTGGCTTTGCTTATAGAGGTGTCTTTTGGGAAGAAAGCGTTCACATCTATCAGCAAGTGCAAATTAAGTTCAGTTGCAATTTTTCATTGTGGCAAAAGAATGCTCTGAGCAGCAGCATGTGCCTGGCTTTGTCTTTAAAGCACATCTTGTGAGGGTGATACTTTTATTCTCTGAGTGTTTTATTTTGAGGAAGAAAAGAGCACAGCTGTGTTCCTTAAATAAAGATCCTTAAGAAAGCCTTGTGTACGGCTGCAGAAAATAGGCTTATCCTGGTGCATAGTAAAAGTGGTTAAAAGCAGCTCCTCATAAATCAGAGGCTGAGCACTTTTTTGTTTAACAGCCAACATATATATATATATATATATATATATATATATATATATTTTTTTTTTTTTTTTTTTTTTTTTTTTTTTTCTTTCTTTCTTTCTTTCTTTCTTTCTTTCCATTCCATCTCGCAAATTATACTAAAAGCACTCTTCAGATAGGATTCATATTTTTCAATCTTTGAATATAATTTACAATTATTAATAAGATTCCAGAAGAACTAGGTACACCAATCTTTTTTAAAAAGTTAAAATATCTAATAAAGGTGCACCAGGTAGTGAAATGCTAAATTTAGCTTTAGTTACACACTTGAAGAAGATGAAAATATATTAAAAGTGACAGAGAAGGGTTAGGCAGACATGTTCACTTCTTACTGGATTAAATGGGATTCTCAGCAAAACACTACCAAAAGTCCTGAGGGAAAACATGTCCGGAAAGGGCTAAACACAGTGTGACAGACGGATACAGTGAATGACATGTTAAAATTCACAGGGGGTGCCACTCACAGCTGCATAAGTGTTATGGGTATGTTCATGTGCAATATTGATTATTTCTACACCACCGGATGAATGATGTATTTTCAGTATTTTATTATTATTTTTATTTTTTTTTAATCAATTAAATTAGATAAAGAAGCAAAGTGATTTCAGATGCATTTCTACATCAACTACATGGGTGTTTCGAAAGAAATAAGTATCAAAAATTTTTTGATTTACTTATTTATTGTAATTTTAATGTTTTTATTGTATATTTTTATTTTGTTTTATTTTTAATAAATAAATATATACATATACAGAATTAATGAAAGTAACTTATATATATATATATATTATGTGTTTGTGTTTGTGTGTGTGTGTGTGTTTAGGCAAATAACTGTTAGAAATAAATATGGATATCCCACATATATTAATATTATGACTTTAAAAAATAAATAGATAAATGAATATAATAATAATAATAATAATAATAATAATAACACATTTACATAACAAAATTACTAAAACTTAAAGTAAAATAAAAAAACAATTAAAAAAATCTATATTAAATTATATTATATTATTTTATATAATATAAATAACATCAAAATAATATGGTCTGTATATGGTCTGTATAAATATTACTAAACTAACTAAACAACTCAAATCAAAACCAAAATTGCTACTTATTAAGTGGAGGGTAAAAAAGCAGCTTGCTACTGGCAAGTCTGAAGCTACTACTTTATAAACAGCTGAGTACTTTCATGTGACTATAAATGAAGTGAAGTGAGTTGCTACTTTTAATTAGTCACCACCCAACACAGGGATGGATGGATGTTCTGCTAATGCAAATGGCAGTAAAGTTTTACTCTTAGCAATCTGCTAATTGCTTTCTTAATGAATATTAAACTGGCGTGGAGAAATTCAGTGTTTTATTTCCACTGGGCCCCCAGCAGATGCATTTAAAGAAACACAGCAATTATCCACTTGACAGACAGACAAAAGTCCAGAGCTTCCCTGATATCTTAATTAGATCAGATCTTGTGTGCTTTAAAAGAAGGCAATGTAAATCGTGTCTTTGGATGTAAAAGGTGGATGTGCTTGTTATTCAAACAGCGGGACAGATGGCTGGTGTCTTTTACCCCCTTGTGTTCAATAGCTGTGTGATTGTACCACCTAAAAGCTCTTTTCAGTGGAGAAAAGGACACATTTCTTTGTAGGGCCAAGTAATATGGATCTAATTGTATATTTTTCATGAACCCACTATTAACAGAAGTGTGTTTTCCCCAAAATGAGTTCAATTATTAGTAACACCGGGACTGAATTATTGAAATTAAAAATGTCCCATATAAACTGGCATATGCAGGTATTTGACTGTACCCAGATGTCCTGGTTGTTTCACAATAATTGAACATCAGTCGACGCATGAGTAGCCAATAATATAACCTCCACTGTAACTGTAAAAGCCACGCACCTGGTACATGAATATTTACTTTTATACCACCTTCTGTCTGAATACTCGATTCTGATTGGCTGGCAGGTTGGCATTAAAACAACCTGCAATGCACACATAGTTCCACATAGTTTAATCACCATTTATATATATATATATATATATATATATATTCACAACACATTGTTAATAAAACAGGGTTGATACTGAATCACCACATTACATTTCTCAGCAACGATGACTAAAATTGTTGTTTTTGAAGTAAAATAACTAAGGAGATTAAAGAGAGACACACAGACACACATAATTCACACACAACTTTCATCTTTCTCTCTCCCTTTCTCTCTCTGTAATTAATTGAAGCTAATTCTAAGCTCTAATTTATTGAAATAAATGTAATTTGGCAGCCACAATCGCAGTAATGCCACTCAGCCTTCATATGAGACCGCTTCAGCGCTGGTTACACGATCGAGTCCCGAGATGGGCATGGCACCTGGCACACTTCGGACTGGCGTTTCCCCGGAGCGTCGCCGCCTATTCAGCCCGTGGTCAGACCCTGTCTTCCTATCGGCCAGAGTTCCCTTAGGACAGGTGTCCAGGCATGTTGTAAAACACAGATGCCTCCTACACGGGTTGAGGTGCTGTATGCAACGGGCAAGCAGCTTCGGGGCCTGGACAGGTGCCCGACTGCAATGGCATCAAATGCCTAGAGTTGCTGGCAGTGCTTCTCGCGCTGCATCGCTTCTGACCGATGCTGCGCCACAAGCACGTGCTTGTCCGCATGGATAACACTGCGACCGTAGCCTATATCATCCGCCAAGGTGGTCTACGCTCCCGTCATATGTCACAACTCGCCCGCCATCTGCTCCTGTGGAGTCAAACGCGGCTAAAATCACCGCGTGCTGTTCACATTCCAGGGGAACTCAATCGTGCAGCCAATCAGCTCTCACGGCAGTCCACCCACCCTGGTGAATGGCAGCTCCACCCCCAGGCAGTCCAGCTGATTTGGAGCCACTTCGGCGAGGCCAAGATAGATCTCCTTGCCTCCCCCGAGTCCTCCCACTGCCAGAAGTATTATTCCCTCACCGAGGCTCCTCTCGGCAGGTATGCACTGGCACACTCACTTTCCCCAGTGAGCCTCCTTGCACAGACCCTGTGCAAGATCAGGGAGGACGAGGAGCAGGTCTTGCTGGTCGCGCCTTACTGGGCCGGCCGGACCTGGTTTACCGATCTCGTGTCCCTCGAGGCAGTCCCTCCCTGGATGACCCCCTTGAGGAAGGACCTCCTTTCTCAGGGGATGGGCACAATCTGGCACCCGCGTCCCGATCTGTGGAACCTGCACGTCTGGCTCCTGGACGAGACGCGTCAGACCTCTCCGGTCTATCACCGGCCGTGATTGATACTATCATTCAGTCTAGAGGTCCCTCCACGAGGCAGGCCTACACGGTGGGGTCTGTTTGTCGACTGGTGTTCCTCCCGCGGAGAGGACCCACAGAGATGCCCGATTGCAGTAGTGCTTTCCTTCCTGCAAGAGAAGTTGGAGCGCAGGCTGTCCCCTTGGACTCTCAAAGTGTACGTTGCTGCCATTGCAGCATATCATGATGCAGTAGAGGGTACATCCCTCGGGAAACACCAACTGATCGTGAGGTTCCTCAGAGGTGCGAGACGGGTTAACCCCCCGAGACCGCACCTCGTACCCTCTTGGGACCTCGCCGTCGCCCTCCGAGGCCTGCGGCAGGCCGCACTCGAGCCGCTCACATCAGTAGAGCTTAACCTGTCAATTAAGATGGCGCTCCTGACCGCTCGCCTCCTTCAAGAGGGTAGGGTACCTACAAGCCTTCTCTGTCGATGAAACGTGCCTGGAATTCGGGCCGGCTGACTCTCACGTCCGCCTGAGACCCCGGCCCTGTGCCCAAGGTTCCTACCACACCTTTCCGCGATCAGGTAGTGAACCTTCAAGCTCTGCCCCAGGAGGAGGCAGACCCAGCCTAGAGTTGCGGTGTCCACAAAAGAATATACGTGTACCGCACCCGGAGCTCCAGATGCTCCGAGTAGCTCTTATCTGCTATGGAGGACAGCAGAAAGGGAATGCTGTCTCCAAACAGAGGTTGGCCCATTGGGTGGTAGATGCATCTTCCTGGCATATCAAAACCAGGGAGAGCCGTGCCCCTTAGGTGCTAGTCACTTAAAAAAAAAAAAAAAAAAAATCGGAGTGTTACTTCATCCTATGCATTGGCTCACGGTGCCTCTCTAGCAGATATCTGTAGGGCTGCAGGCTGGGCGACACCCAACACCTTCGCAAGGTTCTATGATCTCTGCGTAGAGCCTGTGCCCTCCCGTGTCTTCAGTTAGAAGAAAAAGCAGGTGAGCGGGAGGCCGGCTGGTGTCGGCTTGCTGCACCATTCCTACTGGATCCATGAAGTTCCTGAAGGGGAATGTCTAGGTTACGAAGGTAACCCTCGTTCCCTGAAGGAGGGAACGGAGACGGTACATCCCCTTGCCATGACCCTGGGTCGCGCTGACGCCGCCTCGGCTCCTCAGCGAAAACCTGCAGGTGCACTGCATCCGTGCCTACTCACGTAGCGATGAGGTGCAGCTGGATGCAATCAGTGCACGCCAATGTTCATTGGCCTTTTCTTAAAGCTCAAAGGCGATTCGTCTCTCATGCGAGTTCCCATATGTAACGTCTCCATTCCCTCCTTCAGGGAACGAGGGTTACCTTCGTAACCTAGACGTTCATGCATCATCTTCAGTAATCATTATTGCAGAGTTATACATTTGCATTCACCTGAACTTTATCTACGTGTTTAAACAAAACACGCATTTTGATTGGTAACGACAGTCATATGTCATTTCATGATGGCAGACGCAACACAACACTGTCATTATTTTTACGCCCTCTAGAGGGCGCTTACCTTTAAAACATAAATATAGTTCGTAATAAGGTACTAGCACACGACCAATAGGACTGTTTTTGTTTTTTTTTTAATGGGAGGACACGCTTTTATTTTGACATGCCATATTTTCAAAGCTGTGGAACCTTGTTTAAAGACTCTTGTTATAAATCGTACAGAATGAAGTTTTTAAAAGTCTAAAAATGCAGAAATTCTTCAGAGTGGGGTAGGTTAGGGTTACACTAACACAGTCTCAATTTGTGTGTATTTTACGAGGTGGCTAATTTGTACAATTTTGTACGACCTCATTTCTATGATTTGTCTAAAACCCCAATTACTGGTAGGTTTAGGGGCGGGGGTTAGGTGTAGGTCATTTGTACAGTATGAATTGGCAACTCCTAAAATACATAAAATTTTGTGATGTCACACAATTTTTTACAACCTCGTAAAATATGTACAAATTGCAGTGAGATTGGGCTGGTTACACCAGGGGCGGATTTAGTGAATTTGAGGCCTCAGGCAAGTATAGGAATGGGGCCCTATATTTGCACACATTTATTGTTATTTGCTGCTGTACAATGGTGCCACATAATTATGCCCAGTGTTTCTACATTTTTCATGTAGCTACATATTATTATGAGATTCTTTCACTAACATTAACATTTATTCATTTAGCAGACACTTTTATTATTTCATGTTGCAGACCACGAAACAGATGATAAATAAAATTAAAAATAAAATAAAACAAAATTTTTGAAAAAAGATTTACAGTTGAGACGCAAGAACAGAAGTATAAAATTATTATTACTTATTATATTTAATAACACAACCCTGTTTAGGCTACATTTTCACTTCTCTGTGTGCACATACTGTATTTAGATGCAGCTACATTCTCAGTAAATCTGTTTTCATTGATACTGTTTCTGTTGTCATAAAACGGGATGAATATGAAATAGTGACTGAATAGTGACTTATTAAAACTACATAACCAGCTCTACCTTCCAAGATGTTAATCCGCACAAAAATTCAGATTTATAATTGAATCGTCGTCTAATAAAATCAAACAGGCTACACATAAGATAATGACAATAGCTGTGCTTGCATGTAAAATTAGGCCCCGTTTACACTAGTGCTTTTTAGTTTTAAAACGGCGTTTTAGAATGAAAACAATCCTTGTTTACAGTGGCGTTAAACCTACCCCGGAGTTTTCAAACTAAAACAGGATCTGCAGTGTTTTCAAGGGTAGAAAACGTCGGATTAGTGTAAACGATAGGCATAACCATAGCAAAAGTTATGCTTTTTAAAACGAAAACCCACTAGTGTAAACGGGGCCTCAGATAAGCAACATTTTAACTGAAAGCGCAGCTCCTTTCAGCCATTCGCTGAATGAAGCAGATGCAGAAGCGAGAGTATCAGATGCATAATATTTTCGTTTGCTACAAGCAGGATACACAAGAGTCACGTTCAACTCGGACATGCAGATGGTTGTCTGGGTAATAAAGACAGTAAAGTGTTTAGTAAGTGTTTGCGTGTCCTCGCTTAATGTGCATCTCGTGTTTGAAAAGCATTTTGGGGGCCCCTTGGCTTTCAGGGGCCCAAGGCAGTCGCCTACCTTTGCCTAATGGGTAAGTCCGCCCCTGGGTTACACACACACACATACAAACACACTGCTTTCCATGCACTATGAGAGTCTCTGTAGGCTTAATGGTTTGTACAGTATAAAAACCATTTAGCCTATGGAGACTCTCATGGTACATGGAAACCAATGTCTGTGTGTGTGTGTGTGTTGTTATATTTTTAAGCAGTCCATAATATTTTAGTTTTTTTAGAATTTGATTTGTCAGACAAAAAAAAAGAAGTTTTCTTTGTTTTTCTTTCTTTTTTTCTTTCACTCTTTCTTCACTGGAATAGTGTTATGTGCTAATACTATGTCCAGCTCAGATCTATAGGAAATATTGACTAACATCAAAAACTACCAGATAAGCTTAACACAGCTTCTTCGGTTTATGCAGAATAAAGTTCCTTCAATATTTTGTCCACTATTTCAGTTAATTGACAGTCAAACTTGCAGAGCTGCAGCATGTGCTACGTTCTCCACTGGGCTTCTTAACTATCTTAACCAGATTGCACACGTAAATAAACACAGCCCACATACTGATAATGACTGATGACGGCTGTGCAGGAAGAGTACATTCAGGAGGAACATATACATTGCCGTCATGTTTCCCTGGATGAACTTAAGAGTAGTTGTGCCCAATCAGTCCTGATTAGCAGATGGTTAATGTGTGAACTGGGAAGCGGAGAAGGGCTAATGTTCCATTCATCATGAATGACTGATGAGCTGATTAAATGACTCCCAGCAAGGGCATCTCTGGCCTGCAGTGGTAAAGAGCGTGAAGTCTGCGTTATCTGCACCATTTCTTCACTTTCACATGCCAGGTTTTCTTTATGCTGCTATGGAAGTGCAAAGCCATTGCCTGGTTGTGGCTAAATCCTGCTTTCAGTGTAGATTACAAGCCGTAATCTAGATCACTGCTGGTTTACAAATCCCCATCCAAATAATGTATTTGTACATACAAGATTAACAACTTGTCAGTGATCTAGTGATGCAATTATGCTATTACCGTTGTTGCTGAGAGTCCTATTACTTAAAGTAATATTTAGATATGGGTAACATTTTAGAATACTTACGTATTCACTATCAACTACAAAATTTATTCATACATCGAACATTTGTTTATGAAGTGTTGAAAAATCTGCAGGGGAGTTTACTGAACAGTTGTTTGTTTGTTTCATTACAAAATGAAATATATATATACAGTAAGAATGCATTAAAAAAAAAAAAAAAAAAAACGTTATTATTATTATTATTTAATCTTATTATAATATATAGAATCCTGAGGGGGGGAGATCATGGTATCATGGTTTCTACATATATAAGATTTTTTTTTTTTTTAGCATATTACAATGATTTCTGAATAATCATGTGAAACTGAATACTAGAGTAATGATGCTGAACATTTTTTCAGTTATGTTTTGTAGGAATAAAATATATTTTAAAATTCAAAAAAACATTTCTTTACATTTGTAATCATATATCAAACTATTATTGTGCCATTTGATCAAATAAAAACAACAAAATAATTTTATTTCAGTATTATAAAAACAAAAGAATAAATAAAAATAAGTAAATAAAATAAAAATAAAAACTTATAGGCCCCAAACTTGTGAACCGTTTGGAAAAACAAATGCATAACACATGCATATATATTTTATTTATTTATTTATTTATTTATTTATTTTTTTATCATCTAGATTTGACTGTTTCTGGAATGGAATCCATACCCTTATATAGAACCCAAAGCTGCAGACTGCCAAAATGTTGAGTTTGCATTTCGATCAACCACACCCCCTCTCCCCCCTCCTGGGATTTCATCATTCCTGCAGTGCCCCAGATCAATTTTTAATTACGGACGTCACTATGACTCCCCTCCCTCTACCTGAGTGAGACGACATGCTTTAATTAAAATGACTTGCCACAGCCATGCCGATAAAACAGCTCTCCCTGGCCTAGATAGTGATTCTAATGACAGCCGACAACAGGTAGCCTTAAAGGAAAGATGCTAATCTTGCAAAACAAAAGAAATTGGAATCATTGTTATGAAAGAGGATTTTCCCTGCCTCAGACCATATTGTCTTCTTGAATACAAAGTATTTTAATAATTTAAAACTGTGAAATGTGTAATTTTTGTGCCACTCCAAAAGTGGTAAGGATACTAATAATAATAATGGCTGTTTTCAAACCAGAACGTCAGTGATACTAGATGTTACTTTTAATTGCTATATTTGGCAAATAATATTTGGTGCTATATTTTTTGCAATATTTAACATTTGGTGCATTTAAATGCAAAAAAAGGAATATGTTTAGTAAATAAATAAATAAAATTTAAAACAAGCATTTTTATCATGAAAATATATACACATTTTACATCTTTTGTATCATTATATTACTATACTTTGTGTTTTTGAAGGCATCACTGAGTGTTTCAGAGATAAATTAACTAATAAAATATGTACTAATTGTGATAAATGATAAATGAAAGATGTACTAATTGTTGCCTGTCTTCATAAGCCGAGACAATAAAAGGAATTTTAACATCGAAGCAATTACACACTTCACCTTGCAGTTAAACATTAAACATTTCTGCACATCTTCTTTATGTATCATATATTTATTTAACATTTCTGGAGCATCAGCCATTTATAAAAGATGCCTTTGCTTCATTTTTCATGTCTTATCCATCCTCTATACCACAGTCGTTCTAAACGAAGCATAAAATTAATTCTCCTTGTGGGGGTGTAATTAGCATGTATTAGTAAGCTGTGACACTGGGGATTTCTGTCTAGATATTGGGTGCGCTGTGTTCTGAGAAAATGCATTTTAACCTTTACATTATGTCTGCCATTTTGAAAAAAAAAAGGGGGGGGGGGGGAAAACCTTTAAGAGGGGAAAAAAATTCAGCCTCGTCTCCACCTTCCCTCCTGCTGTGCTCTCTCTGCTTCTGTGCTGGGAGCCTCGGTTGAGGGACAGCCAGATAAAAAGCTGCTCCTTAGTTTAGATCATCTCTCCTCTCATGTCCCCGCCCATCCTCAGCCCTTTTTACTGCATTTGTTGCAAATCCAGGCAGAAAGTGGGAACATTAGCATTTTTAATAAAGGAAGCTGGAGAAGAGAGAG
>JAUMHE010000067.1:5279525-5292785 GCA_032359235.1 Enteromius mattozi | reverse complement strand
GTGATTTCAAAAGAGCTGTTTTTGACAGGGTAAAATGGGCGTTTTTTACACTATCTTTGAGAAATTTTAAAACAAACAATATTACAAACTTTCCATTAAGACCCTAAAGAATCATATTAGCTTGTGGAAAATTGGCTTTGTATGACTCCTTTAAAAAGGCTTAACATTCTCACCAACAATCTTTTTTTTTTTTTCTCTCAAAGTAAATTTAGCAGGCATTGGGTTTGAAACCTTGTGAAAAAGAAGTAGACCAGCATAGTTATAGTAGCATAGTTTTTTTTTTTTTTTTCATATACTTTAAAAGTTTGTATATTTAAAAGAATAACACACCACAGAATTACACTTTGAAGAAAATTTGCTCCAAGATGTCGATTAGTTTCTTAATCATATTAGATCTGAAGACATTTGCATTACATCACTTGCTCACCTTTGCAGTGAATGGGTGCCGTCAGAATGAGAGTCCAAACAGCTGATGAAAACATCACAATAATCGACAAGTAATCCACATGTCCATCAATTGACATCCTTTTAAAAAAAAAAAAAAACACTGCATGTTTAAGAAACAAATTCAGCAAGGTGTTATAACTTTAATAAATTCATCAAGGTGTTATTTTTTTATTTTATTTTTTACATACAATAACAGTTGATTCTGTGAAAAATTCCATCCCCTGTTGTCCCTTGTCACAAACATTTTTTATTTTATTTATTTATTTTTTTTTTACTGCAGTGGTGTGGATTATTTATGGATTACAGTAATGTTTTTAGCAGCTGTTTAAAATCTCATTCTGACGCTACCCATTCACTACAGAGGAGAGCAAATGATGCAATGCTATTGTTTTCCAAATCTATTCTAAGCTAAGAAACTACATCTTGAGGGTGAGTACATTTCTAGCAAATTTAGGTTAACTTTTCATTTAAAGTTTCTCTTAAATGTACATTTAAGATTGATGTAAACCACAACTCAATTCAATACAGTTATTCACACTTCTTTTTAAGGAAACTAGGTAAGAGAAGTGGGCTTTTCTCTTTTCTAGCCCATTTCTCAGGCTATTCCCAGTTAAGAGACGTCAAGAATCAATATTCAAGGGGCTGCTATTAGTGAAATCATGTTTGCTAGGTACAGACCTCCGAGGTGAGCTTATGAATAAGAGATAAGGGAATATTTCAGGCCTGCTTTCAGCGACCGGTTACGCTTGGTGTCCCAGTGCAGAAGAAGAGGGACATTGAGGGATTGCAGACAGGGGTTGTATTTGCCGTCCACCGGCTAACCTCTGCAAAGCTCTTTAGAAACTCACCGCACATCAATAATGCAAGTCCTGGCACAATGCATGAGGTAGACGCAGACACGCAGAGCCTCGCCATTGTGTAATGTGCATTTGGGACGGAGGGCAGTGCCTCGACGTTAGCATGCATTTGTAACGAGGAAGCCGTTATGCAACTGCATACAATTAATATCATGCAATTCAAATAGGATCCAATGGCAATGAAGTATCATGAAACGGAGTAAAGCCTGGAGAATTCATTACCTTGCGGCTCTCTGGATGTCTTCATCTACTGAAACTCCTATTTGTATATCACTCGGCTCTGAGGGATTTTCTGGGAATGTGAGACTTGCAAATTCAATGACTCTCCCTGTCGCATACGAACGGGGAAACAGACCTGCTCTATATAGGAGGAGCTGGGAAAGGAGATAGAGAACATCTTGAGTTGCCTGAGGCTCGTGCTCTCCTTGGCTCTCTTCTGGGAATGAGGAATGGGCCAAACCCTTCTCCTTCCTTCCACCCCCCTCTCTCCACAGGCCTGCCAACCGTGTGACAATCCAACGTCAACTGCTTATGAATATATTTGATGAAGTGCAGCTCCATGTGACATGAAGTTTCATAGTACTGTTTGACTTTTGTTGTCCTCCAACTTTTACTACACTGACAGTCAAATGTTTGGGGTAATAAATCAACAACCTATCCTCCAACCAATACGCTCGTATAGGTCGTTTGTCCAAATCTCTGAAATTCGACCCATCAGAGCGTATACTACAATTTTACACCTATCGGCAACAGGACATTTGCATATTACTGTTTTGTACTTTTTTATCTGCTGTACAATTTGGGGTTTGTGTAGCTCAGTTTGTAGATCCATGTGTTATAAAACGAGACGTGATCATGAGATCATGGATTTGAACCCAGAGAACACACATGCTCATAAAAGGTATATGCCCTATAAATCATGATTTTGAACAATTTTTGTAACATGTAGGTTTAGGGGTAGGGTTAGGTGTGGTCATTCGTAGGAATTACACCTAGTAAAATATGTTTTAATCACCGTGAGATCGGTGTAAAATGTCTACACACTGCATTTATACAAAACACGCATTTTGATTGGTAATGACAATTATACGTTATTTTATGATGACAGACACAACATGACACTCGCCAAATACTGTAGCTGTTCAGACCTTGTTTTATGCTGATGTTGTAGTGGCTTTTCTAAGACATTGTGGATAATCTACAGTAGGAATATAATGCTGGTTAACCTTCATGTAATAAAGGTTACAGTAATAATAGACATAATAACATATTTTTAAAAAGAAGCGTCACCATTGGAATATGTCAAGATACTCTCGAGGGTAAACTTGACCTTCAGCCTCCACCTTCTGGACAAATGCCTTCTCAAATGTGGGTGTCAAAGATATTTTCAGAATGATTACTGGTCTTTAACACTCATATTTCACAATCCAATCAGTTTTATTAAGATATATGTCATCTTATTAAAATTAAAATTGGTTATATGGAATTGAAATAAAATATTATTATATCCAGCTGAGTTTAAGGTCTTTTCACTGGGCAGAAGATTGTACTGTGCATCTGTCTAGATGTCTTTGTGTGCTTCCACAGTCTAAATCAGAAATCAGACGGCACACAGATACTATTCAGTGTAACCTGTGACATTTAAGTCAGACTTAATTCAGACAAGAGGACACTTTAATCAATCCACCAGTCACGTTAAAACATATCTTAGTTTATTCAGCGGTCTATAATCTTTATCTCTTTAGCGTGATGTTATCAATGCATGTTACAGTACAATTACAAGCAGTGTTAATAAGGTTCTTGTTGTACATTAATAGAATCTGTCAATTTTAATGAATGTATTTAGATCAATACATTACCTCTGATTTTTACTGCATGAACAAACCAGCTGATCTAGAGTAGCGCTTAAGCAGAGTTAAAATGTGCAGCTCAACCAAAGTAGTCAAATTCCCAAAACAAATGATTCACATGAGTTGGTTCTTTGTAGCACGGTTGACGTAGCCTAATTCCCAAAACAACAATCCTAATTGAGATTTATGGATTTGATATTTGAAATGAAATGTTTGGATAGCTTTTCATTAACTATTGTTAGCAGCATGTAGAGTAACTAACTGCATGTCAAAAGATTAGCTTGACTATTTAATTGCATTGATTAGCTTAAAAAAAGAAAGAAAGAAAAAGTAAGCTAGTTTGTTTCCCCAAAACTGTTGTGTTTTCACCAGGCAACTGACTCTCAATATCCTTTTAAGAGCTTGATTATTATTGATGCAATAAGAACGAGACATTTTGTAGCAAATAGCTTTTCAATGGCTAGTTAACAGGCGTGCTTTTAGCCCGAGCTTGATATGAGATAAATTGGTGTAATAAATCGGTCCCTGAAACCGAGCAGCATTGAGATCATAACCTGCGAGAGCCAATCTTGCTGTGGCAGGATTCTGCTCGCACATACAGAAAGATTGAGCTCAGTGATGCTCTCCCAGTGCACCCTTGTTAACAAACCAGTCAGGTACGCAGGAGACTACAGCGCTGATAATTTTACCAATAAATAAGCTTAGTCGATGCTAACGTATGGCAAAACTGCTCCTGTGCAAGAAGTTTTGGGTCACTACCGCTACTGTAGAGCGGGTATAATTGTTGTGTTGCACAGTTCAAGAGCACAGATGGGATTTTATGCTAGAACATAGGGCGGCTAAGATCTTGGTGTATGTGCATGTGGCAGTTTTTTTTTATTTACTTCATTTAGTCTCTAGAGGATGAAAAGGCAGTCTTTTTTTGGATACCCATGACATTCGGAAAATGTACAAGCATTCTGTTGTGATGACTCACTTGGTTTGTATCTAGGAACTATATTCTGCTTCCATGTACATTATAAATAAGGCAAAGAATTAATGCTGAAATTCCCAGAAACCCTTGAAAATGACCTAAAATGTCAGGTCGAATGACAATATTTTGTTCCAGTTGGTTGATTATCAGAAAGGATATTGGCATATAAGGTATAAAACCGTATAAGGTATAAAACCAAAAACATAATAATAATGCCAACTCTATAATAACTATAAAAACTTCTCTCTGTTGAATCAAAAACAGAGCCCAAACATGTATCACAAAGGTGATGCACTTGTGATTCACAAATTAAGTTATTTATAAGAATTGGGTGTTTTTAGACAAAACACTACGATGTCATGAATATGATGCAGTCTGATTTGCAAATTCACACCAAATACATGACCAATGTTGTGTAGGCTGATTCAAATACTTTTAGTGAAACAAAAACAGAGCACGTGAAAACAGAGTATAGTCTGATTCAAATCTAAACAAGTCTTATGGGAGTATTATTTTAGTGAATCAAAAACACAAAGCACAATCAGACTATGTAGTATGATTCATGAGCAAATGACTCTTATGAGATGGTTCGTCTAGTCAGTGAATCAAAAACACAAAGCACAATCAGACTATGTAGTATGATTCACGAGCAAATGACTCTTATGAGATGGTCCGTCTAGTGAATTAAAATCCACAAAACACAATCAGACTATGTAGTATGATTCACGAGCAAATCACTCTTATGAGATGGTTCGTCTAGTCAGTGAATCAAAAACACAAAGCACACAGACTATGTAGTATGATTCACGAGCAAATGACTCTGAGGCAGTTCTTTTTATTTTTAAAAAGTAGCCTGATTGCTAAACAAGTGATTATATTAGACAGTTAAATGCATGTTGTAACTGAAATTAACCAAAATTGAAAACAAACTGGGAAATATGTACTGATAAATAAACCTAAAATCATTTGTGTTGTGATATTACATGTTTGCATCATTATTTTATATAAAAAGATAAATTAAATGAAAAATAAAAATAAATACAAAATCCTGCAAGAGGCTGCATTGCCCTGCTAAAAACAACATCATGTGCTGGTTAGGTATGTTTTGAAGCTGGGATGCTGGTTTATGCTGGTCATGTGCTGGCAAAGGATATGCTGCTTTTTCAGCACATTTAGTTCAGCCCAAACTGCTGTAAAAAGCAGCATGATTATAAACAAGTAGCATTTTGTGCATAATTTGTCTCTAAGCTCATGACAAACGAGACGCTTCCTTGCTAGCATCTATAGGCTTTACTTTACTTAAGGTTCAATTTTTTATGATAATGTTCCGCTTCGCCGATTAAACAAATAGCTTTTTTCCCTACAGCATATTGGTGTGATTTCTCTTTGAGCGCATCGTTTTCTTACATTTTCTTCTGGGTGAGGTTATTAAATGACTGACTGGTTTGTGGCAGGTGTGCGCTAACAGTGTTAGCAAGCTTAGCATCCGTGTTACAGTATTTAGATTGCAGTATACATACCTCAGTGTTTTATTGCTCTTGGATTAGAGTGCGTGGTTCCCTCAAGCGCATTATTTTAATAACTTGTTTTGAAATGCCTGTTTCTCTTGAAATATCAGTATTAAGAAGAACACTCGCTTCATAAGCAAGATGTGCTTCTAAACTCAAACTTAGAGTCACCGTTTAGCGCTAAACTGCGATCGATACTGTTTTCTTACATTTCCAGACAAGTACTGTTGAGATTTCAACCGAATCGAATATGACAACAATAAACCGCATTGCAAAAATGGAGACCGGCTTTGATTTGTGTGGCGCCAGAGAGAAAAGAATTCTCAGTTGTTCACTAAATTATGGGTCTTTTAATTTCAAATGTTTTTTATTGTGCTGCAGCTGCACAAAGTCCTCTATTGTATTATCTTTGTGTTTCTTTATTAGCAGCTCTTTTCTCCTGAAAGCTATTTTTTGAGAGTCTTTGATGGCCTGGAATACCTCTGTAATAACTCAAGACTTCACTGGTGGCCCTAATATTATACAGAAAGGAAGGGCCCTCGACGGCATGCAAATGAAGCAAGCGTGTATGAAGTGTGTTTGAGTAATGAATTAAGGTGCAGAGGGATCTGACGCATGTCATCTTCAGCAGCGAAACAAAAAAAAGGGATTTCTTGTTGAATGAACAGAAGGCAGGACGCAAATGAGAGCACTTCAAAGACGGCTTTAAAATCAATAACCAGAAGTTCCAAATGTCTCCTTTGCCGCATTCTAACATGATGAAGAGCTTTCTCAATTTATTTATTTTTAATTAAATCTGACACAGGCTTTAAAGTGATAGTTCAGCCAAACATGAAAAATTCTGTTATTTATTCGCTGTCATGTTCATGTTTTTCTGTGGAACACAAACTGATAAGTGTTACGCAACACGAAACACTGACAGAATATTGTGACTAGGGTCTGTCAAGATTCAAAAAAAGTAAAGAAAACGCCATAAAAGCACCACAGAATGTTCTATGACTTGAATTTTCAGGCTTTTTCTCTCATAAAGCTATTGTATGACTTGGACTATAGTGTATATGAACCATTTATATGATGCTTTTTTGGATGGTTTGGAGCTTTTGTGGCAGGAACAGTGTAATATAGTGCTTTTGTGTTCCACAGGGGAAAAAAATAACAGCATAGATGTTTAAAAAACACACATGAGGTTTGCTTTACTGCATGACTCATATGTGTACCATATTTTTAATGAAAAAGGTATAGAAGCAAAAAACATCTTCCAGGCTGACTCTCCAGTGACCTCTGTGGAATTAAAGGCTGGATATTTATTTTTTGCTCTCTGGTTCAACAGTTCAAATTTTGCACGCTTGCTCAATCAAAACATCTCTGAATTCAAACCTTTTTTTTTCTTTCTTTTTTTTTAAACCAGCAGTTTCCAGTGTTTTATAACCAGCACACCTAGCACTCATAAAAGCAAAACATTTTTCTTCCTTTTAACGAGTAGTACTGTAACCCAATCCTAAATAATCTACCATGATATTATATATTTAATACTAAAATGTCCATCAAAATATCTATGCACTTACACTGAGATTAAAATTGCTTGAAGTAATGGATATTCTGTATGATGCTTAGTCATGCTATGCGGGGTTATTATGTACAGTGTTAATGTGTGGAAAATGCACAGATTAAAAGGGTCAGGCTTTTTCTGAACTGAAGCTTATGAGTGTTGAGTTCTGCAGTATGAGCACTATATTCTGGCAAATCTCTCTCATCATTGTAGTCAAGAAATTCACAAAAGTGTTTGGTTTGACAAATGATCAATTTTCAGTTAGCCTTATTGAACTATAATGACTTTTCTTATGGTCATTTGAAGCAATAGAATAGTTAATGCATCTTTAATTGCAGCAAGATCTTCCACCATTTGCCTAAAGGAAAATCACTTCTTCCTCAACCCTCAGGATAAAGTTGCATATTAAATATGGTATTTTGATAATTGTAAACTTGGATATAGATACAGATATATTTGTTTTGAGTGTATCATTTACATACTATTACTACTTCTACTACTACTATTAATAATAATTTAAAATATATTTGGTATCTAAAATATGGTCATGCAGAATAAGCCATTATTTTTTGCTTTATAAGGACGAATATACAGCCAATATGCTAGAAAATATACATGCTAATAAGCAGCTATTTAATACAAGATTTTTAAAATAATATGATACATGTGATAAAAGTGTAAAAATGCAATTTATATATTATTATTATTATTATTAAAATAGATGTTCTACTGTAACAACACTAAAAGATGCGTTTACTATACTGTTTATATATTTCACAAATAGACTTTATTCATGTTGTAAATTTCACTAGAAATCAGTAATGTCTTGTGTATTGATTTGGACATTGGTTATGTTGATGGAACCTTATAATTAAGACTACATTTTTGCCAGGAATTTTTTTCATGATGGGAAATAGTTCTCCAATGCCTAGAAATTACTATTGTAGCTTGTTACATACTAAATGAATTAATCAGAATTAACATAATGTCCATGATATTCACAATTATGACATAATTAAATACATTTCTCTACAGTGGTCATGTGGCGATAGATAATACATGCACATGCTGGCTGAGTGTAATATTAATTATATTCATGTATTATCAGAGGAATACATGATAACGTTCAACTCTGCCCTGTCTTGCAGAATGATTCCCTCAACGAGTTATGAATTCCTGGTGCGAGACCTCGTATCTGGACGGGAGTATGACCTGTGTGTTCTGGCCGTTTACGATGATGGCATGACCTCGCTGACCGCCACGCGCCAGGTGGGCTGTGTCTCATTCGTCACGGAGACAGAGTACAACAGCCAGTGCCAGTCGCTCCGCAGCCACTTCCTGGGCGGCACCATGATCATCATCATCGGAGGAATCATAGTGGCCTCAGTTCTTGTTTTCATCATCATCCTCATGATCCGGTATAAAGTCTACAGCCATCATGGGGCAGATTCTGGAAAGGGGACCGCTATGACAAACGTGCGCTCGCAGACCAATGGGGGGCAAGCGGCGGGGCAGGTCCCACGCTCCAGCTCCAAAATTGTGGAGGGCCAGGAGGCCACGGGAGCAGGTTTAGGGGGGGCTGCTGGGGCTGCCGCTAGTTTAAAAGACTCCACTGCCATGGTGCTGGTCACAGACTCTGAGACAACTGTGCAGATATCAGAGATGATCTCCGAGGACATAGTCTCCCCCACACAAAAGCACCATCCCAGGACTTGTATAGAGCTCAAGAGACGGCCTTCTCTGTCCTCTAAAGAGGGTACAAGCACAGACTCACCAGGAGGTATGTACATTTAAAAAATAAATAATGCAATACAATAAACAACTTAATAATGGATTTGTTTCTTTTCGACATACATATTTAAGATTCACAAGACATTAACTAATGAACCGAAATTGGATAACTTGTGTTTTTTTTCAAATCTGTGTAAAAAGCAGTTGAAACAACACGGTTGCATCAACAAATGCATTTTCAGTTTTTAATTTGTTAAAACTATCGGGTACGTTTAGGGTTGGATTAGATGTAGAACATATATACAACATGATAGAGCATTAACTTTTAGCGACAGTCCACAGAAATTTGAATTCTGAACCCTTGCAATATGTACTTGTAACAATGTAATAAAAACACAACAATATGTGCCTAACTCAACCTAATAAAAATGTGCCAGGGTCACGTATTGAACCTGTATTTTAGCCCCACTCAGTGGACATTTCTTTTTGAAACTGCGGCAAAACCTGCAGTAAGGTACATAAAACGGTGTTGCACAAAACGTGAACAGAGGTACATATTTTTTATGAAAGCAGGTTGGATTTTTATCAGCTTTTTGTGATTGGACCACTGTTCATTTTGACAGCAAATTTTGATTTTGTTTTAGTCATAGTCTTAAAATGACATTTAGTTTTAGTCATATTTTAGTCATCTGAATTGTTTTAAGTTTAATTTTAGTTGACTAAATACATAGTAAATTATTAGACACCGATTTAACTGCAGTGACACACAACATGTCACTGTGTTAAAATTAAATAAAACCACTTCTCATAAAGAACAAGAACATGGTCTTCTTTTCAGTTAAATGTCTTATATATTGGTTATATAATTATTCTTTATTGCAACTTGTTTACCATATTCTTCATTCTTTCCAGCAGACATTTAGTTCTGTAAATAAATTTATGAATCTTTGGGGCTACTAGAGTGATTCAGTCAAGAGCAGGGAGTGATTTTCGGTCTTTTTTTTTTTTGTTGCTTTCAACAACATCAATTACTTGGACAACCAATTAGGTTGCTATCCTTTTAAAATGGAATGGATGGATGCTATAGATGCAATGTATTGACAGCCTGCACGTTCTCCCTACCTTTCACGTTTGCGGTGATGTATGTAGAATTGAACCTAGTGGTTGAACTAGTCATTGCAGTCCAAAATCAAATTATTGAAGAGGGTTTTTTTCACCCGGCCCCTCCTCCTCAGACTTGACACAAGCAGGTTGCCAGATTGACGACAACAACAGGAACGAGCGCGCATAACATTGAAAGAAACGTGATATGTTGTATTTTCTACCAACTGGCAACCCAGGGTGCTGAAATACTGGCAGTGGGCGGGTTGCACAGACCAAAAAGACATTCCAACCCGGAACGCACATTTTCAAAAGAGCATTGTTTTTCAGATAAACAAGCACGTTAACTTAAGCATGTTTCTTAAAATCTGCAAATACATTATGTTCATGCTTTAGTAGAGTTAAAAACTTTTTTTACATAGCTAATCAACTGTGTTTACATGAATACTCAAAAACAGACAACTCGACATAATTGTTTTGTGTAATTCTCTGTTTGTTCGTTCGACTCACCGATCATTGTATGACACCAAAGTATAAGCATGAGAAGCTATCTGCTCTCTATCTCTCGTGGTTGTCAGACAACGATCGATCTGCACAGTGCAAACAGTCGTATTTTAGGCAATATAGAAATCCTGGCAAGGATACATCCCATAAAAATGGCCCGTTTGGTTTCCTTGTCTGAGGGTGAGAATGACTCATCAAATTTTCACTTTTTGGTAAACATTAACAAGAAAGTACATTCGTGTGGTACTCATGTAACTACCAAATAGTTTTCACTGTAAAATACTGCTAAAAAGAAAATGTTGAGCAAGTACAAAAAAGAAAGTATCATTAAAACCAAAGGCAAATCACTTGTGTGATTTAAAACGCTTAAGGTTTCTTGAAGACAATTGCACATTCACATAACCTTTTGACAGTAGGCCTTTAATAATGACCGGGCACCTTACAGCTGCTCCGAGTGCATCTATATAGACGCTTGTAATTGCCAGGAATAGAGCTATTCACCTGATTCAATGGGCCACAGCCAGGAATTCCTTAAAGAGCTTTTCCTTTGTGGAATTTGGATTTATGAGTCCAATCAGGTAATTGCACTTTCTAGATGAATGCTCAAGGAATTCAAGAAGACCTCATCCTTAAATCATTAAATCGATAAAGTCCATTCAGTCAAGAGCCGCTGATGCAGAAGGGTGAACTTCCATGATTCTCCTGATCCCGTCAGGCACCCAGGCACCTAATGGTCATGAATTAAAAGGAATCATTAGTCAGCTACAATAAGTTAGCACAGGATGTGAATTAAATAGTACTAAATATGTAAGAGCATCATGGCTCAGACAGGCACTTATTTAGGACCTGAAATAGGAAAGTTAGACATAACTTAAAAAAAAAAAAAGAGCACTGGCAGTCTCAATAGATAAAATGTTGTTTCTCGGAATTGCGATATCTTGCAATTCTGACTTTTTTCTTAGACTTGTTAGATATAAACTCACAATTGAGATTGTATATCTCATCATTTTAAGAGAAAAAAAGTCAGAATTATTATATAAAATTCGCAATTACCTTTTTTATTTCGTATTGAGTGGTGGAATCTGGCTTTCAAAGGTTTTTGAAAATACTTTATTAAACATATCTAAAAGTTCTCACACATAAATAACAAAGAAACAATGGATTCATAGAAGTGCCAACAATTACCTCACAGGACTGTGTTTCTGTATAGCTCCCGATCCAAAAATGGCATCCCACCAACACAATGTCGATAAACAACATGTAGTCATAAGTAATGGCTTTGTATATTACATAATACATCAGAGGAATGTGTGTATGGAATAGTATGTTGTATTTTTTCCTTGTGTGCAACAAACAGTTTGCTGATTAGCTGAGCAGCTACAGTAGTGTCAGATCTTGACATCAGAAAGACATTTGCTCGTTGTAAATCAAAAGGCTTTGTACCAGCACAGAATGTGTTTTCCCTTGCCACTGCAGAAGAGTCAGGATTACACGGCTCTCTGGAGTACTTCATCTTGATTGGTCAGCTGAAGCATTGTGGAGTGAAATTCTGTTGCATAATGAGCATTATGCGGTATATTTGACCTGTGTTCATGCGCTGTGCTAGTCTCATTTCTCTTATCAAAGCGGTATCCTGAAGCTGTTATTTTAAAAAGCAACTTCTACCTGATTCAACCCATAGAAAATAGTTTTGTTGGTATAAATTGATGTACATAGGTTGGTTCAGAAGGAAATAATTGTATATATATACACACACACACACACACACATATAAGTTATTTATTTATTTTTACTTCAATGTAGTCTCTTTTTTGTACCATCAAACTGCTGTAGTTAATATGTATATTATTAATATACATATAATAACATACAATATAATCAGATTACTCTTTTACTGAAATAATAATTAATAATAATAATAATAATAATAATAATTATTATTATTATTATAACAACAATACTTAAATGTAAACTGTATGTAATAAATCTAGACATTAAGTTTATGTCACTTGTGATTAAATGAAGAGTGATGTATTAGAGTTTTAATTTATATTTAAAATTAAGAGTGCTTTTTTACCAACTTAAGTAAATGCATTTTTATATGTCATTTTAGAATAACTTATCTTTGAAATGTGGTTAAAGACAAGAATGGTTAAATATTGTCAATGTATTTTCTATTTAAATTAGTATTGCTTGCATTTAACAATATTTGTATTTACTCATTTGTAATAATAGTAATAAAAAAAAATAAAAAAAAAACATTTTTTTTTTTAATTATGTAAATATATGTATCAAATGTAAATGTAAAGTATACCAAAGTTTCCTTTTATTAATGTTTTATTACCTGCAATTTTACTTTTTATTTTTTTACATACTTTTAAGACAAAGTACAATATAAATGCACATTTAAAACAGTTAAGCACACTTTTTTTTTTTTTCACAATAGTCAGGTCTATTTATTGATTTCATTATTATGTGCTAAGTAGATATTGAAATTGCAAAAAAAATGGAATTTCTTTGGTCTCGTTATCAACTACTGATACGTTCATATCGTATTTATTATATCGGTTTATTTTTTGATGACTTTCTGATCACCTTATCATGTTTATGTTTGTATTAATGATCAGCTGATTGTTTATTATCTCATATTTATCTGTTCTGTGACCAGGGCTTAAAAACGAAAAAAAAATCCATTCGGTTCACTCCGAGCAGAATTGATATTTTAACGTTTCTGTTCTTG
>JAUMHE010000067.1:5262735-5272996 GCA_032359235.1 Enteromius mattozi | reverse complement strand
AGTTATTTACAGATTTATTAATTATATATATATATATATATATATATATATATATATATATATCACTTCACATTTTTGAACTTTGCATATTTAAATACGCTGGTGTTACCATATGAACATATTTTCAAAAGTAGGAGAAGCTTCAGGGCAAATTAAAATTATCTTAACAAATCCTGACTTAATTGTTATGAGTTATAAAACAGATTTTGGGGCGAGCGTTTGTATGGCTGATAGTTCAGGCTTTTATGACACAATGGGATTGTGGTTTGAAGTTTATTTATCTTCTTTCTTTACTTGAAATAGTCCTCTCACCGGAACAACAGGCATATCTTTTCTCTTTGTTTTTACTCCCATATATCTTAAGCAGTCTGTTTACGTCGCCACACTCAAAAACTGAAAACATTCATTTTTCACCTAACACGATTAAAGACCGGAACGATTCAGCTTTTCGGGCCTACGAGAGGAGAAAACGTCTGAGATTAAAAACAGAAACTTCACTTAATATGCAAATGCCCGAAGCTGTTGATCTTAGCTGTGTTTGAATGATCTTGGTTGTGTGTTCAGTCTACTGTCACGTCTTCGCTGTCATTTACAGCCGCAAAACTCCAGACAGATCCATCTCGGAGCCCACATGCAGTGTGAAACATCCAGTATCTGTCTCATGGCTTGGCTGGAACATATGGCCGCTCTAGAGGCCAAATCCATGTCGATGCATTTTTTTTTGTCAGGGCCAAGCTAAAAATAAATCAGTTGTGACATATTTAGATCAACATTGATGGCCGCTCATTTAGGTTTTGATGGGAGACTGATTGAGGTGTTTGCTAAAACAGGACGTGGATGGAGGTCTTTGTCTAGATGTTGAAGGTGGTTTGAAGGTTACGAATGCATTATCTGCAGAACAGGGACGGGGTCTAGTCGCTGGCAGACATGTTGTCTAATCCCGGCTGCTTTCATGGTCTCTCAAGCTTTCCAGAGCTTGGCGGCACCATTTGTTACTCCTGCCAACAAATTAACATTTATATCAGCTCTTCTCCCATCCAAAGGGTCCAGAAGCCCAAAGAGAAGACCACCATCATAGATTTGAGAGGATGCCAGCACTGCTGTTCATTCCTTTTGTTCCTTTATGCATATAAGATCAATGTAATGTTAGATGTCACAATCATCACTTATGAAAGCCAATTTCACTCGTTCCCCCTGGTCTTTGAACACTTCAGGCTATAAAGGAACAGGGCGGGATGAGTGTAAACTCAGTACACAGCAGTTGTGGCATAATGTTGATTATCACATAACATTTTTAGAATATGCCCTTTTATTTCAGTATGTTTATTTTGCAGTTGTTAAAGTAAAAGGGACAGTTCCACAATGTATCTGTGTAGTAATTGTCAATACAACAATACTCATTATATTGGTGAATTGTACTCATCAAGATAATTTACAATATTTCAAAACATACACATATACATACATACTTACTTATTAATTAATTTATTATTAATAATATATGTTTTATTCAAAGCTAAAATTGTTAGTTCCAAAGTTTAAGGTCAGTATTTTATTTACTTATTTTTTAATACTTTTATTCAGCAACAATGTTAACAATGTTGCTGTGCATATGATACTCAGTTCTAATATGATACGCATCTATCGCACAACCATAATCCTACCCATCGTGTAGCATATATACACTAAAGTCCGTTTTTGCGTATCAATACCACAAGTTTTCATTTTTATTTGGGGGTACTATTTATACGCACATTCATGAGATTGGAATGACACATGACAGAACAATGGAGTGATACTGTAGATGGATAAACAACAATATATGGACAGATAGAGCAATATAAAATGGTAGAATAATTAAAAGAATGATAGCTGGATAGATGGAAGGCTATATACACTTCTGTATGAGTAAATTCACTCCAGTAGTCATTATGCCACAAACACTGTCAACAGAGCTTAAATTGCATTGAACCAAATGATTCTTGTGAATTGGATGTTAGCTCCTCAAAGACTAGGCAGGACTTGCAGTCGTTTCTTATCTCTTCAGAAGCGTCACGCCTTCTGCCAAGGAGCCTGATCTTGTTTCTCTCTCTTGTTTTCTCTAGATATTCATCATCCTCCACCCATTCAATCCTGCAAACTGCACCAGTGAGCGGAAACTCAGTTGGGACAAAGTAAACAGCATGTCTGTGCTTTCTGTACTTTCATCAATCTGCCCTTCTGCATCTCCTCCGGCTTTACAGTGTCAGTCTTGACCCTCTCGTCCAGTGAGAACTCAAACCTAAAGGACTCAAAGCAACAAGCCGACGGCAGCAGCAGCAGCAGTCCCGGATGGGAGCACAAGTATACCTGTTAATTTGAGTTGTTTGGTCACTTTTTATTTTGCCATTTTCTTTTGTAACTGTACATAAATCAATTTAAGAACTTATAGTTTTGTACATGTAATTTTTATGGTGTGTGATTTTTTTTAATAAAATAAAAGACTGGCTCAATTCTAATGGGTTTCTTTTAGCGTCTGACATTCATTTTTGGAATTTCTTGTGAATTTATTTACACTCCTTTCTTTTCATGTTATAAACACAAAAGATTCAGACAGTACAAATCGACATGAAATAATTACTGTACATAATCCCACTATACATGGAATAGTTATTTTCACATGGGATAGGATCATACACAGGATCATAATGAGAGTTTCTGGCATGACCCCACCAGAGGTACATGACCTGTTTGCTACCATGCTTCTAGATACTCTATTTGAGACCCAATTATCAGCTGAGCCATAAATGCCATGAGACCAATAACTAACTATATTGACAACAAAATATCCATTAAAAGATCCATTACATGTATTTTTAATACATATTTTAAAATATTTTAAATAAAACTTACATTTTCACACACACGTGTACATATATGATGAATATATAAAATGTTATTTAAAGCATATTTTATTTATTTATTTATTTTATAGTACTATATCACATAATGAACAAATTAAAATAATAAATAAAACAATACTTAATTATAATAATACATAAATCCACACTTATTATTGTCTATTATATTAAAAAATATTAAATATATTAAAAATAATAATTATTATTCTTTAATAAAAATAAATATTTGTACATATTTGTACATTTTAAAATAACAATAATTTAAAATATATATATAAATGCATACATAAATATATAATAAACATATTATATATAATAAACATAAATTAAGTGTTAATTATATAGTATTCTGCATTATATTACATTATAACATTTAGCATTCACCTTGTATTTGTATTATTGTATAATTACATGCATTGCAATCATATTCGTATTATTATTTTGTATATATTATGCTATATAGTACTATATCATATAATGAACAAATTAAAATGATGAATAAAACATAATACTTCATTATAATAATACATAAATCCACTTATTCTATATTTAAAAAAAATACTGTACATACAGTACATACATTTATAATAAATATATAAATTAAGTGTTAATTATATAGTATTCTGCATTATTATTTGGTATATATTATATATTATGTATTGCATATTATTGTATATAGTACTATATCATATAATGAAACAATTAAAATAATGAATACAACTTTTTTATTAGATTTTGTATTTTATTTTATATTTGTACATACTTGTAAATTGTAAAACATTAAAATATAATAATAATAATAATAATAATAATAATAATAAATGCATACATAAATATATAATACATATATAAATTAAGTGTTAATATATTATTCTGCATTATATCATATCATACAATATATTTATCATTCACATTGTATTGTGTTATGGTATAATAACATGCATTGGAATCATATTCATGTTATTATTTTGTATATATCAGCCTGATCTCACTGCAATTTGTACATATTTTACAAGATAAATTTGTATGACCTCACTCGTATGAATTCATATGATTTTTGCAAAATTGTACGTGTTTTACGAGTTGCCAATTCGTATGAATTTGTATGAATGATCTATACCTAACCCCACCCCTAAACCTACCCATCTCTGGAGTTTAGATGAATCGTACAACATTTTACATATAAGGTCGTATGAATTTGCCATCTCATAGGAATATGTATGAACTGGTTGTGAGAATGTTGTACACACACACACACACACCAATTAATATATTGATATATAGCATATATAGCATACTAATATAGCATATTAAAAATGCATTAGTTTTATTGTCTGAATTTTATTGTCTGAGTATGCAGTTTATTTTACAGACATTTGAATTATTGACCTCAACAGAAAAAATAAAAGAAGTGTGCAGGTGAAAGTGTCCAGCTTGCCCTACTGTATCTGTCCTTTTCCCAAAGATCCTACTGAACACTGCCCTTCTATTAGACATGAGAGCTGAATGGTTTCCTCTAGTTAATGTTTCATCTCTGATCAAAATGGTAGCTAACGGCAATCAGTTTTTACTCAATACAGCTATAGAGGGATAAATGGGAAAAGTAAGAGGCCATCTTGCTACAGTAAAGGCTGCCTTGGTTGCATAATATCTTGGGTTCTGGGACGCCTACCATCAACAGGGGTGCTGCATTCATTACATCCAATTTCCCTTAACTCAGACATAGACATTTTAGTCTTAAAAGTCAATTCTTTTTTCCGACAAAACTTGCACCTTAGAGTTCAGACTCATCTTTTTTAGTCTACCTGACATAAATTGTCCATTAGCGACTGAGTGGCTGAATATGGTCAACCTTATGCACCCCTGTCTCTGAGAGTCTGGAAATCTCACTCCATTTGTATTTCTCGCCACAGAATCTAGAGACGTGTAATGTCACAACCTACTCAAAGGTGTTTCAGCAAAACATCCTCACACTCCTACGCCACACAATCACTCAGGGGATACCTCACTTTGTCAAACCATATGGCCAATTTCCAGAAGAGTGTTTCCGGATCCAGAATATTCTACTGTGGAAATCTGAATCTAAACTGCATCTAATCTGTGTCCAGGACGCATTACGCTTTCCTTACATAAAGAAAAAACACTATGAACTGTTTGTTTATTTCATAGCGGTCAAGTCAATGGCTCTGTTCCAATTCCTACTGAGCTGTCTTGTTGTCTGCCAGTACATACTGTGAGCTGCTGCATAAACCTTTGTGTGTCAGACAGTTAGCATATAGCATACATCTATTATTTCTGCCATCAGCCTTTGTGTGTCAAAAAGTTATCAGGCTAGCATACATCCCTGCTGAAAAAAACACAGCATATGCTGGTTAGGTATGTTTTGATTCTGGTTTAAGCTGGTTTATGCTGGTTTATGCTGGTCACATGCTGGCAAAGGACCAGCATAAACCAGCAAAACGACCTGCTTAAACCAGCAAAGGACCAGCTTAAACCAGCATCCCAGCATCAAAACATACCTAACCAGCATATGCTGTTTTTTTCAGCAGGGATCTATTATTTCTGCCATCACCCTTCTAAAAAAAATAGAAGCCCAATAGAAACCATCACAGGAATTGGAATGGTTTCCATTAAAATACCACTATGAACCATTAGCTTTTTCCAATAAAACCATTACAAAATTCCTTTTTGTAGTTTTGGGCATCCCACCAATAGAATCCATCACATACCATAGACACCATTTTACTTTCCATTAACACCAATACAATGTCCATTATGACCATTAAATTCATTGCATTTTCTATTGTGTTTTGGGCAGGGCGCTATTGTTTTTTTCAGCAGGGCAGACTTTGTGTGTCAGAAAGTTAGCATGCTAGCATACATCTATTATTTCTCCTATCAGCCTTCATGAGTCAGAAAGTTAGCATGCTAACATACATATGCCTCACTGGCCACTGGATCATACGTCAACGTCGCCGCCATCTTTGTAGGAGCAATGTTTCATTTATTCTTATAAGTGGATTTGAGAAAATGTGTATCTTTTGCTGCTTGGGACTGTACAAACCACTGCACAACTGAAAATAGGTCTCGAGGGAATTACTTGTCACATAAGACTGAAAAGTCGTTTCTGATTGTATTTGGTCATTAAAACATTGCGTTTACAGTTATTGGCTGTCGGAGTCAGACTATATATAGTTAGCTATATGGTTATTTAGCTGCAAGTCGAGACTTTGTGTGAAATCAGAATGTTTCTTACACAGTTTTAGCCTATGGTATATTTTATATCATGAACTAAACTGCCTGTAATCAAAATCTGAATCTTATGGCAACCTACTCATTTCGGCAGAGCGGCAATATTGTATGACTCAAACCATTTGTACCGTTAGCTTGCTAGTTGACGTTGGCTTTTTTTTTTTTTTTTTTTTTGCGCAGTGAGAAGATTTTAATTTATTGTGAATAGTACAAAATAGTACAAAAATAGGCTACATGACAAAACAAGTGTGAGCTTTTGCAATTGCTTATTAAATAGTCTATCGAAATTTTAAGTCACTGGAGATTTTCTGTACACCACATAGACCATAAACAAGCTGTCCTCCAACTAATATGCCCGTATGGGTCGTTTGTACAATAGCGGTGAAATACGATCCATCAGAGCGTATACTAAAATTGTGCACCTATCGGCAACAGACATTTGCATATTAATGTTTTGTACTATTTTATCAGCAACATGCTTCAGGGTTGGTGTAGTTCAGTTTGTAGAGAGATGTGTTATAAGACGAGACGTGATCATGTGATAATGGGTTTGAATCCAGAGAACGCATGTGTTCATAAAACCCTAAATCATGATTTTGTACAATTTTTGTAACGGGTAGGTTTGGGGGCGGGTTAGTGTGGTCATTCGTACAAATTAAACCTAGTAAAATATGTTTTAATCGCTGTGACATTGTTGCAAAAAACTCCACACACTGCATTTAAACAAAACACGCACTTTGATTAGTAATGACAGTCATACGTCATTTCATGACGACAGACACAATGCGACACTGTCGTTATTTTTATGCCCACTAGAGGGTGCTTACCTTTAAAACGTAAATATAGGTCGTAATAAGGTACTTGCACAAACAACCTACGGAGTCGTTGTTTGATGGAGGACAGGCTCGCCATAAATATTAGTTGCATTTGCGAACTCTTGCCTCGACCAATATGATGGACATGTTAACATTACGCAGCAATGGGCCGAAGCGGCCAATGAGCCGTCTAGTTATTTATATATGTCTATAATAATTTCTGAGATAGACATATAGGCCATATTGGACTGCTCCAGGCACGTAGAACTTGACATTATCCACCATTCTGTAGGTTTACACAAAGCTGTTGAGTCGTTCTGTTCAGGATTGTGGGATCTTTCACTGAATGATTACTAAGGTGAATGACATCAAGTCAAGACCACTACAACAGTCGCTAATGAGACATCTACATATATAGACTATATCTATGATTTCTGCCATCAGCTTTTTGTGTGTCAGACAGTTAGCATATATCTCTTATCATGTCTTCCATCAGTCATTATAATTAGATTTTTTTATTGACACTTTGCATTATTAGAGGAAATACAAATATCTAACTGATTTGCTGAATGTAGACCTTCATGAACGAAGAGACCAGGTTATGCTGACGAAGGAAGGCACTGTCAGAATGAATTGACATACGTTCAGTGAAAACAAATCCAAAATGGCGTAAGCGTGCCTCATTTGTGTTTCTTATGTATTTTTATGCTTATTAGAGCATTGTGCTCTGCTTTGTGATTGACAGGCTGATCATTAGCTACATGCTAACGTAACTTTCGGTTAAATCAAGTCTCCCATGTGGAGTTACTGCATGTAGAGTGTTTCATGTCAGTTGCTTTCTTGGAGGTTTTGTCTAGGATGCTGGGAAAATAGCTATCTTTTTGGAAGAAAAAATAAAGAAGAAGCAGCAGCTTATAAAAAAGAAGAAGAAAAAGAAGAAGTGTGCTTCGTAGTGAATGTCAAATCTTAAAAATATATTTCTCAAAACACTGAAGTACACAGTACTATAAAAAGTACACTCATTTTGATGTGCTGAATAACAAATTAAAGCACATGCAACATAAATGCAATCAAGTTTAAATTTATGACAGTTTTAATAGAAATTTGATACTATACAGTACATGCCTGTAAGTGCATTTATCAGTACTTTAAACCTTATTCCAATGGCAATATAATTGTGAAATTATATATACTACATATAAGTGGGTCAATACAAATCCTTGAAACAAGTGTCAATGCTTTGTGAAGGCAAAACCAGCAAGGCAGCTTACTATATTAAACTAAAATAAATTAATAAGCCAATGTTTTATGAAATTAAATTTACCTATGATGCTATACATACATATAATCAGATTCCCAAAATGTTATACTTGTAATTAGTTTAAAATGCTTTTGATGATATACCGTTACTTTTCTATGTATTACATGATAACAAATTATTCATACAACGGCAGTAAATTCAGTAGTTCGCGCTTCCTTATAATCGCGGTAGTAATAATAGCGGACTCCGAGCCCTAGAAGTATGAACCCTAGCGAGGTTAGAGCTTGGCAACCGGCTCGGACCCCGCGTACCCCCGTTAGGATAGTGCAAATGAGGTGGAGAAGGGGCGGAGGAGGGATGCTTGTAACGAGATACGGAAGGGAAGGAAACTGGCTTATTTATAGTGGATAGGTTGGAAATGGATTGGCTGACGAGATGATAGGTAATGATTGGTAATACGGCGCCGGCTGTGCCTGATTAATCGTTCGGACTCCTCCCGAAATTAGTTTGGCAACATCACATACTCATAATTTATTGATCCATGCTTCTGTATTTTGGGACAAATAGACCAAAATAATGGATCAGTCAATTACTAAACTCTGACAATATATAACGGAAAATATAAAAAAAAAAATAATAATAATAAAAATACATACATACATATTGTACATGCATGCATAAAGCCTGTAAGACTTTGACCATGTCATTGCTGTTTTCCTGCTTTTGTTTTTTAATCAGTCAAAACCTTCTGACCTATTATGTATTTATTTATTTATTACACTTGAAGTCCTCCTGACACTTAATGTTTTAATTATTTAATGATGCATTTATGTGTATATAGTTCTCTAATGTTGGTTAATGCTCACATTGACAGAGGCAAATAAATTAAACATTTAAAATGAGAAGGGGGGAAAAAAATGTCATATGTAGTCTAATTGATCATTTGACTAAAACAAACACACACACACACACAATTGTAATTTTCTTTTCTAGCTAAAATTAGCTTGTCTAGGTTCTAGATATTAAGTTAAATATTTATATAAATATTTAAATATTTAATGTACCTCTCTACATGTTTTTTTTTTTTTTTCAGTCTGCTTTATTCATCCAATAAAAAGTGAAATAAAAATAACAAAGCGAGTAGGGGCAAAGGAAGATGCAGGGCAGAAGAAATCCATAATTTAAGAGACTGAGAAGCATCCATAAACAGCCCTGCCTGTCCCAGTGCATTTTTCCATGAACAATTGCTGGAATAATCGCACCTCATAAGCCAAGATCACAGAGGAGGCTGATGCAAACCAGACAAATGCATATCAATAATTAGTGCTGGTCGGGAAGTCCAGCCGAGACAGACCAGGACACTGCTTTTATCTAGCAGCAGGAGGAGGGGCACTAAAATGATAGTCATGGGTTTGTGACACGCACAGCATACTGAACAATTTAAACAGTATGGAAGGGTAGATGTGAACAGTATAAATACAGTGTATAAGGGAAGAGATGGAAATAGTGTGACAAAAATAAAAACATGAGATTGTCAGGTTAATTTAGTGATATATACTGTATGTATACACATACACACACACACACACATATATAATGTATTATTTTAAAATATGTATAACATTTAAATTGATTATGATTGCATTTTTATTAACAATTCAATAATTATATTTGTTTGCTTGATTAATTTGTTTTCTCTGATTAGTTAAAACATTAAAATAAATCCATTTAGAATGATTGCATTTTTTATAAAAATGGAATTATTTACATTTGAATATGTATATTTTTTTTATGAATTTGTTTAGTCATCTGTGAAAAAGAGAGATGAAAAGTGTAATATACAACATGGAAGGGACAAGACAAAAACTGAGAGAAATCAAATAAAAGGTTATTAGTTTAATTGTATTATTATTATTATTATTATTATTATTATTAAAAGATGTGTTTCAGCATTTTATGCTGTTGTTTTTTTTTTTTTTTTTTTTGTATTTTTTTTTATTTATTTTTTTTTGTAAAAATATATACACGAGGAG
>JAUMHE010000067.1:5231871-5246836 GCA_032359235.1 Enteromius mattozi | reverse complement strand
TAGATCTTTAAGTCCATCTCATGAAAAATCGGAGCAGAAACAAAGGTGTTGCGTTTATATTTTTGTTGAGTGTAGATTACAAATATTCCAATGCAGTTTATCCCATAATCAGTGGTGAGCTTGTGTTGTCATGAACTTGTAAGCAACTTGAGAGTCATACAACTTTACGTGCAAAAGCTTCTGTATGCAGATTTAACATCAGGTATCAATATCACTAGATAACTAGATGTGTTACGTCCCGTGACTTAAGAGTGTGGTGATTGGGTGAAGATAATTTTGTTGCTTGTCTCTCTCTCTCTTTCTCTCTCTATTGCCGCACAGCGCTTCAAATCATCGGCAGCTGAGCCTAATTAGGAGCGTGGAATGGACAGTATAAGGCGACAGCAAAGCAGAGCTCGAGGAGCGATCCCTTTCTATTATCCCAACCAGCGTGTTGTAGTGACAACAACGTGTAAATTGTGAAACTGTGGTGTAAATACGAAGTGGTAAACTAAGCCGTGTGAAAGTTTAAACGTAAACCCGTGTAAGGAGACGGGAGCCTATTTATTTGGGTTTTTGTCCCCTTTCAGTTTTCTCCTGTTTTTTTTTCGTTAGTCAGGGAGAGAGGCAAGAGAATTGTCTTTTATTTGCTTTTCTTTGGGTAGGTAAATTATATTGTTTTAATCCCTTTAGGAAGATCTGGTTTTGTGTTTTATTTTGGCATTTTCCCTCTCCTGACGATTTGGGTTATTGTTTTGTTGTGGTTTATCGATCATTGTATATATTATTTAGTCGGCCTGTCTGAGCCGACAAATAAAATAAAAACACTTCATGCTGAAATCAAAATCGTGTGTTAAGTGGTGTTAATCTAAATAGTGGTGAAGTTGTTTTGGGATAGGAGAAAGGTGATTTCTCCACGTTTATTCTCGCGGGCCATATTAAATTTATTTATATTTATTTATTTTTTTTGTTGTTGCTTCCTCCCTAACCCCTAGACTGGGGTAGGAATGTAACAAGATGCTAATGTCTTTGTATGCACAGCTAGTTAACTGCTGGCTAACTAGATGGGGTGCTAATAATGGCAACCAGTTGCACCACAGTGTTTTTTGGCTGAAAAACACAGCTTCTTTGACTGATGTGTAATCACATTCATTTAAAAGCTGTTTTATGTTAACATTCTAAATAACACTTTGTCTGTTTTGCAACTTTATAGCACTGCTAATATTGTTTCTACTCTACTTCTCATCAGAGAACGCTTCTTGCCAAAATAAATAAATGACTAAATGGTTTCCCTGGACAAAGTGCAGATATTCAACAAAAGTTTGGCCCAGGTTGTAGCTACTACTGTTGTCAGGATGGAGTTCCGTGCGGCCCCCCTAGAGGGCACTCCATTCACTATTGCACCATTCACACCACCATTGGACTCAATTACACACAGACTCAATTTCCCATAATGCATTGCTCACCCACACCTGCTAGCACTTGTAATCATCACCTTCAGCTGCAGCTCATCACCACACCCATCACACACTGCTTAAATAGCACAGTCACACAGTTATTTCCTGTGTTTGTTTTCCTTGGTTTTTGACTGTTTTCATATTATTCTGGATTGTGATTGTTTGCTGCCTGCCCTGACATTTGCCTGTGTACCTCGACTTTGATTCTGCCTTGCCTCTGTTGTTCTGTCTACCTGTATTTCGACCCTGCCTGATCATTATGAATAAAAACGTGCTTATGGATCCAAACGCTTCTGCCACAATCGTCACAGAAGACTTCGCCAAAACTGGATCCAGCAGTTTTTTCAAGGGACTCCGGCCAGTCAAGAGCCCAGCAGAACATCTACTCAACCTAAAACAAGGTAGATCGTCCATTGAGGATTACATTGCCCAGTTTTGTGATTTGTGCTTTCGGGTACCCTTTCATGACATTATGTTGAAGGACCTATTTCGTTGGGGACTTAATGAACCTATAAGATCATGGATGCCCAGGGGGAAATTTGAATGTAGTCTTGTGGACTTTCTAGAATATGCCCTGATTATGGCCGGTTCCACATTCACTGTGGGCAGCGCGGATGAGGGACCCAGTCCCACAGTGAAGATTAAAGGGGCAAACCCAACACTGCACAAAATGGACGCCATTCCTAAACCACAACCACAGCTCAAGATGGCCACCAATCTTAAGTCCCAGCCACTGCCCAAAATGGCTGCCAACCCAGAGCCACAGCACAAGATGGCCGCCACCCCTGAATCACTGCACAAAATGGCCACCCCTCTGGAATCACAACCACAGCCCACGATGATCACCAACCCAGAACCACAGCTCAAGATGGCCGCCAATCCAAAATCCCAGCCACAGTCTAAGATGGCTGCCGACCCAGAGTCCCAGAGTCAGCACTCAAGATGGCCAGCCCTGAGCCACTGCACAAGATGGCTGCCGCCCCTGAGCCACTGCACAAGATGGCTAGCGCCCCTGTGCCACTACACAAGTTGGCTGCCGCCCCTGAGCTACTGCACAAGATTGCTTCCGCCCCTGAGCCACTGCACAAGATGGCTGCCGTTCCTGAACCATTGCACAAGATGGCTACCGCCCCTGAACGTTACGCCAGAAGGCTGTCGACCCTCAGGAGTTTCTGTGAGTGGTTGCACGACCACCAGGGTTTATGGCGAAAGCCAAAGTCTCTCTGGTGGTTCTGCCGGTGGCTGCACTAAACCCAGAGGTGTTTGCTGATGACATAGTTTCCCCAGAGGTTCCGCCAGTGGCTGCACAATCTCTGGAGATGTCGGCTGAGGCTGTAGATTCTCCAGAGGTTCCGCTGGTGGCTGCACAGCCTCTAGGTCCATCAGTTCGGACCATTGAACCCTTGCCTTGCCCTGTCACTGACATGGAGGACGTCGAACCCTCGATCCAGATCCCCACGGATTCTGTTCTGCAGTCACGGCCCGGAGTGCCGATCCCGATCCCAGAAAGTCCAGTCCCCGAGTCACGGCCAGGAGAGCCATTTCCCAATACAGTTTCAGAGTCACGGCCAGGAGAGCCTTTTCCCAGTCCAGTCCCAAGGTCACGGCCAGGAGAGCCGTTCCCCAGTCCAGTCCCAGAGTCACGGCCAGGAGAGCCGTTTCCCAGTCCAGTACCAGAGTCACGGCCAGGGGAGCCGCTCCCCAGTCCAGTTCCAAAGTCACGGCCAGGAGAGCCGTTTCCTAGTCCAGTCCCAGAATCGCAGCCAGAAGAGCTGCCCCGAAGTTCCGTTTCCAAGTCACTACCAGGAGAGTCGTTCTCAAGTACAGTTCCTATTACAGAGGTCAAAGAACTCTCATTCTGCCCTGTATGGACCCCGGAGATCACCGATGACCCCACTGCCTACACAGTTCCGGCCGAGGAGGTCATCATTAACCTCTCTGTGTATCCTCTCATAGTCATGTTCGCACGGCCTGGGCTTGCTGTGCCACCCTGGTGTGTTCATGCTCCGCAGACAACTCTCTGGAGAACATCGCATCCTATGTCCGCTCTACTAGGGAGAATCACCGCTCCACCAACTACGCCTTGCCCCACCTACGAGCTGGAAGCAGGTACCGTCTCGGCCATTGAGGACACATTTAACCTCTCAGTGTGCTCCGTTCCAGTTCCGCTGGGCTCGCCCTGGGGGGCTACGATCCGTCCGGTGCCATCCGCACCACCTCGGAGGGGTAAGTCACTGTCTCCTGTACCACACCGGAGGGCGTCTCCGCCACCTGTTACGCCCTGGAGGGCATCTCTGCCTCCTGCTCCACTATGGAGGATGTCGCTGCCATCTGCGCCGCCGTCAACTTCCCCCTGGAGAGCTACTCATCCGCCCGCTCCACCCTGGTCTCTCGATGGATTCCAAGCAGGTATTGTCTGGGCCGTAGAGGCCAAAACTAATCTCTCTACGCTCTTTGTTCCAGTCCGACCTGCTCTGCCAAAGATGTCGCTCCTGTCCACTAAGCCGCCCTGGAGGGCGTCTCCGGCTCCGGTCCCGCCCTGGAGGGCGTCTCTGTCACCTGTTCCACCCTGGAGGGCGTCCCCGTCGCCTAAACCGCCCTGGAGGGTGTCTCTGTCGCCTAAGCCGTCCTGGAGGGCGTCTCTGGCTCCAGTTCCACCCTGGAGGACGTTCCTGTTGCCTAAGCCGCCTTGGAGGGCGTCTCTGTCTCCTGTTCCGCCCTGGAGGGCGTTCCAATCATCCTTCGGGCCGAATACCAAAACAAACTTGCCTACAGCAAACGCCATGCCAGCTTTAAGGCCAAAGTATACTTCAGCCATCTGCATTACATCATTTTCATCATCAGGAGTGCTCGCGGACACTCATGCACCCTGTCTGCATGCAGGCAATTTTTTGAGACCTCACGGACTGTCCGTGTACAACAGTGTATGCGCGAGAAGAATGCTGAAAGAGTGCGAGTCAATTGGTGGCATTGCGCATGTATTGAGCTTGTCCGTCCGCACTAATCCGTGATTGAGTACACTTTGAAAGCTGTGTGTACGCGGCCTTAACACTTTCGCGCGTACGATCACACCGGTGTGATCAGGCTTGGCTGGTCCCAGGAGTGTATGATCACACCGGTGTGATTAGAATGTTCAGTGCAACACGTCATCAACTGCTGAATTCAAATTTGCTCTTGCTCTTTTGCTGGCGCAGAGCCAGATCGGATGCGAATCGGCATATAAAATATTTCATAATATAGTCAAAATGTTTGTGAATATTAATAATAATAAAGGAAAAATTAAATAAAAACGATTCATGTGTCACACAGAGCTATTGCCATGACGCGTCACCATGGAAACAATAAGGCTAAACATTCCAAAAAAATGGTCGCCTAAAAAAATTCACTAAAATATTTTAAACTCACATGTGAAAGGTTTAAGTCTGTCTACACTCGACGCTATAAAGCTACCATTGAAAACCATTTGGAATTTGTTTCAACACGTCATAAATAGAACGCAGCAGCAGTTTTCTGTCAGAGATTTGTTGCTCTGCATCACACCACTATCACGAGTTCTTGCGAGACCTCGCGAGATCTCGTCACACCCCTAATATACATATTTAAAGACTTTATTGAATAAATCTAAGACAATATTAACAGAGAGGGAAGAGAGGAAAGGATGAGTTTAGGGGAAAGAAAGTGTGAAAGCATGACTAAGAACAGCTAAAAACCAAAGCTAAGAAGCATGACTAAGAGTATAGTTTGATGGTCGTCCTGAGTGTTTAAACTCGGCTTTTGGACCTATCCAAAAATGGTGCCTTGACCAATAAGATAACGTCTTAGCTGGGGCGTTGCAATGTTTCTCCTCTTAATACATAAATCAACATGTTATCTCATCAGTCACATTTCCCACGCTTGCAGAGTATAATTTTGGACAGGATTTCTATACCATGAATATGATACATTTGACTAAGAATTGATTGGAAGAATTTTCTGTATCATTATTCCAACTCCAGTGTGACATGATCCTTCAGAAATGATTCTAGTATGCTGATATATTGTTCGTAGAGGTTTTTTACTTTAACTCCTCTCACCAACGTGTGATTGGGCTAGTAATCATTGCAAAAGATGGTAATTTGTCATCAGCTCCAGTGGTAAAAAGTATGTCAGTCTTATTTTGATACGATCGACCCGGGTTCGATTCCACCTTTTTGATGCTTTTTTTTCTACCTTTTCAAATCTCAAATCACATCAGAAAAGCATTTATTTTCAATAAAAAATAACAAAAATAATCAAAAAGTTGAATATAAAGTATTGGGTAGGGTTAGGGTAGGTGTAGGGAGGACTTTATTGTCCCGATAAGGGTGTCAACCATGGCATATATTTAATAATTTGAATTAAAATTAACATTTATTTTAATACATTTATTTATGTTTTATAATGTAACCTAATACTGAGGTGCAGATATTTGCCACTTGCAATTTATAGTATAAATAGCAGAAAATGCTATTTGCATTTAGTGTAAATAGCCACTGCCTACAGTATATTGTTATAGAAAAGATTGAAAAAAGTATCAGTTTCCAAATGTGTGTGTTTGTGTGGGATGTTTAGGTGGCAGTTGGGGTTTTATCGGGGATGCGTCACACTATTGGAAATATTTCTGAAGGCGAGTCAGTGGACATATCACACAAGTTTGTGTAAGACTAATGCCAGTCAGAACAATTTCCCCTCACGGGTGTCCGAGCATAATAATCGCTCCCGCTCACCAGGGGGGGATTTAGTGAATTTGGGGTCTCAGGCAAATATAGGAATGGGGCCCTATATTTGCACACAATTACTGTTAGTTGCTGCACAATGGTGCCACATAGTTACGTCCAGTGTTTCTACATTTTTCATGTACATATTATTATGGGATTCTTTCATTAACATTAACATTTATTCATTTATCAGACACTTTTATTCTTTCATGTTGTACACCACAAAATAGCAACTGATTTACAGTTGAGATCCAAGAAGTAGTCAGAAGTATAAATTATATTACTTATTATATTTAATGACAGAAACCTGTTTAGGCTACACTTCAGTTCACCCCTGCCGTTCACTGATATCAACAGCTATACACCTTCTCTTAGAGACTGAAGTGTCTCAGTGTGTTTAAAATATCACAGTTCTGTTCGTAACGCATATTAAAAGAAAAAAAAAAATAAATAAATAAAATAACTGGAACAAACTTTTTTCCTTCCACATGCAAGCTAATAAAAAATAATAAATACTCATAAAAATGACAATATTTAATGCTTTTGATAAGATCTCTAGCTATATCGTCGATACATTATTGTTTGTCTTTCAACGCACCCCATCGTCTTATCACGGGGCCCCCCCGCAGTGCGTGTCCTGCATGCCTGTCTGCTACACCACTGCTCAGAGGCAAGTTTTAGGACTTTAAATTGGAAGTTTTAATGATTTTCTAAAGTTGGTGACACATCCTTTGACCTTGTCAATAAAACACTCTAGTTTGTCAGTAAGATGTTTTTCTTAATTTTTTTCTTGAGCTAAATTGGCTCTCTTTTCCACCTGTGACCAACCCTGCAAGTGCACTGGCATTCATTACTGACTCCACTACAGTCTGAATAACAAACTAATATTGTTGAATTCACACAGGCAATCAGAAGTGATGGGCATGTGGTAACTTAAAGGCTAGTCTGATGTCAGAGAGCTCTGGCATGAGTCACAGAGATTCATTGTTTGCCGCGTTGTTATTCTACATGACTGACGACTTCATTCTGAACAGCATGTGATTAAGAGCAATTACTCATCAAGCGATTTAATAAGATCAATTCCAATGCATGTCTGCTGGCCCGAATAGATCAAAAATTGCAATTACTGATGTGTCCAACTGGAATTAGTTATTTATTTATTATTGTTATTATTATTTTCTTTCTTTCTTTCTTTTCCTTTTCAACTAAAGACACATGCATTCAAAAAAAAAATATATATATTTCAAATACATTTCTGAGAAATGTATCATGTCGTTTATGAGACAACCTCAGCAGAACCACACATCTCTCTACCTAATGAGACACAGGCTATGCATTAAAATACTGCACTCTCTCTAATGGTTTATATTAAAGATGAATAAAGATTTCTCCGTGAGGGCGTTTGGACGCTTGGGTGGTATTGTTTCCACCTCCTCATTACCTTACTATTTTATGGTCAAAGCTGTCAGGCTGTATCTGATTTGAGTGAATAATACACTCTAAATTGAGTGAACAGCTGGGGAGTTTCAAGTTGGTTTTACAAGCTTCCATAATGTACATAATGGGAATTTTCAATTTTAATATACTTTGACACTTTCTATTAAATGTTGAAAAAACAATAGCTGGCAATGTAATAGGGTTATAATGGAGGTTTTCAAATTATGCCATCATGAAACCAAGCAGGGATAACATCAAACAATCAGTCTATTCATATGCAGCTGTAGTCAACTATTTCTATAGGTCATTTATTCATCTTTTCTTTTTAATCCTTAGATTTTAAACAAACCCCCAACCCCCCGAGATTTTAGGTTAATATTTAATATTTAATTTAATGATACGATAACACTTCTGTGATGTTAATTAATTCTCACATGACATTATTTATTTATTGTACAAATAAACAAATAACTAAATATAATAGCACTATTGCTGCTATTGAAGTTGGATATGTATGAGGTTAGGGGCAGTGTATAATATGTATAAGCTCAAAAGTGCACTTATAACTAGAGAAATGAATTACACATAATTACAAGATGGTATTTTCAAATCTAAATACAATGTAAAAACATAAAAAGTGCATTGTAACAAATGATTAATTTAAAAGCAAGTACATAGTCAAGGATAAGTGGGTCCCATTTGCACTCGACTCTAAACATGCCGAGATTCATAGGATCTTTTGATTCATACGGATGGTCCGTGGCAATAAAGTGTCACCTTTGAAGTGGGCTACAGTTTATTTTGGCACAACGGCAGTCAATCTTCTGTAGTTGCCAGACTCTTTGATTTGGTTACGCCATTTACCACCTTATCAAACATATGGGCAGTGGCAGAAGAAATGTTCCGTTGCTCTGATGAAACCCCTGAAAAGTCCAGTTTCCACAAGCTGCCAATAAAAGCAATACATCATGGTAACTGGTAGATATTAAAGTGGCTTTAAGGAAACTGAGACATCATCTTGCAGCAAAAGTTGGGCAATCAAAAGGCGACCAATTTTTCTTGGTTCAAATCATGTTTGTTGTTGCACATTTCTTCATCATATGTTGCATTTGACTTCTAGAGTTCCAACAAGAGATGTTACAGGGGAAAAAAATAAAATTATATTTTTTATTTATATTTTGTTTAGTTCCTGTATATGGAAGAAATAGCATGGTGAATGAAAGCTTATTGTCCATACAATGATCATTAATGCAGTCCAAAAACGTTATGTCCACTCTAGCATACTTTTTGTAATTTTTATGGAGATACTATATTGAAGGTAATGATTTGTGAACTGAATGTAAAAGATTCCTGGATACTTATTTGCATGTAATTGCAATTAGTCTAAATGAAAATACATTATAGTTTAAATTATAATAAACATAGCTGAAAAAAATAGGGTGCAAAAAAAGAAGAAAAAACATAGCTGAAACTTGAGAGTTAAACTTCTTTATACATACTGTAATTCCTTAAATATGTTGTCTCAAAATATGTATTGTGTGTAAAAGTGTAGTGTTAAATGTACTGACAGGCATTTACTGTGTGTTAAAGTAAACATACTTCAATTTCATTTCTATTGAAAACTGTATTTTATGTATTAAACAACATACACAGTTACACATTTAACACTTTATTTTAAGGTGTCATAATACAGAGTAATTACCTAAAAATGGACAGCATAAAATAAAGTGTTACCCATTTAATTAAAAACATAATTCTACATTTTCAACAATGTTGCAGTTTACAATATATTGCAATTTAGAATTTAGCGCATTTTAAATATATTAAGTTTAAATGTAATACTATATTATAGTTTAAAATATAATCAAGCACTCTACATGTGCTTTAGTATGGTAGTCAGAATATCAAAATAAGTGTACTTCTTCAAAGATTGTTAAAAGTAATGATTTTAAAAGGACTTTATTAAAAAGTGCACTTTTTAAAAGTGTATTAATAGTATGCCTTCACATTTTCATAAACATAGCTTACTTTTAAAATTTGAAGCACACTACAAGTGCACATTCAATACAATTAAACACACTTTGTAAGTATTATTTTCATTAAGGGCTCCAAAAAGAACATACTAGCATACTGTCCAAGTATTCTGAAACAATATGCCCACTTTCATAACCAAAGCAAAATAAATGTGGCTATTTACTTTCAAATCACATATAATAATGCAACAAGTATACAGAGTGCACATCAAAAATGGCACTAACTAATTTGGAGACTTGGATTACACTACTGGGTGTTTTGATTATTTAAATGCTATATTTATGTCATTTTAGGAGTTTCAAACAGCTGGATGGTTTTGTATGAACTATCCCTTTAACTATTAACTAACTCGGCATGCTTCCTGCTCCCTAGACCAGTACTGGACCAAGGTCTTTTATCAGCAGCAACACCAGGTCTCCTGTAAGTTAAAAGGTCTTTATATGACTCTATGTCGAACTTATCATTTCCAGGACATTTTTCACCCAATGTTTGCCTCTCTCCTCCATTCCATGTTCACGTTTTTTAAATGCAAATCCAAGGATTTCTACACTCGGGTTCTCTATCACATTCCCAGCCCAAGGATATGGAAGAAAGTTCTATCACCCTGCTTTAATGGTGCTTTTATCTTCAGTGAGCCACAAATAACCTCAGCCTTAACCGATAATGTCTGCACAGTGACACTTGTGTTACATTACCCTCTCAATATCTCCTCGCATTGCCATTATCATTTATCTGACTTTTCTCATCCTCTGACTTGATTTAGGAACATTTCTATGGACTGCAAGCAATGCACGATTCACGACTACTATGAAGGCTGGAGTCTCAGTGATTAAAAGTACACACGATGCGGCTCCGCAATCAGTCAATAACAGTACTACATCAAACCACAGCGATGCAAACGCCTCTTGTTGGCCTATCGAAGCGGAGGCATTAATCATGACCGAAACGTTTGATATCAATTTCTTATCCTATCCATGGACAAAAAATTCTGAGTAATTGGATTCTCCTTAGCAACATATATATCCATCTTTAGAGGTGTGGAGTGCTGAGAGCAATTCATCAGATGCCAATTCTAATCAAAGTGCCTCTTAATCACATTATTTGCTTGCATCTCTGTTTTGTGCTGAGATTAATGCTAAAATGGGATCATCCAGGATTTGATTTCTGTTTTCGGAGCGCACCTTTCTTCCATTTTTGCAGACTGTCAACATATCCCAGCGTCACAAAACCGCTTGCCATGTAAATGATGAGAGACGTATAAATGGAACAGAAGAGTGTTGTACCTTTGGGCCAGTAATTATTCCAGTGAGATGTGGAACTCTGGGAGGGACTAAACGGCTGTATTTTCGGAAAGACACATTGAGGGCATGTGAAGGTGGTCTACAGGGCTCCGTCAGGCTGAGATTAGGCTGCTGGGGAGGCACAGATTGCTTTAGGAATAAGCAGCACGCACAGCGGGGCGACAGGAAAGAGAGGCAATGAGTTTCTAAGGCCCTGATAGGTTCTGCCGTTATTATTAATAGCTTTTTTTATGTTTCTGTGGCATGGGGTACAGTACACCACGGCTCTCTTTACACTTTAATATTTTTTTTTTGTTCTTGTTTTTTTTTCCCAGGTGTCAGATTTATTATTACAGATCATTCAAAGCTGCTGAAATTGTAATCTCAGGTGTTACATTATTTCACTGATGGTCTGCATTTGGTCAGTAAATTACGATGTTTACATTTGATTATTAAAATAGATTATCTTGATTAAGATCTGCATTTTTATTTTATTCATTTATTTTTTTAATGGTTTATAGTTTAAAATTATATTGCTTGTCTGAAGTTTAAAATCATTGGCGTACCCCTAAGTCAATCACTTAACGTGAGCCAATCACATATCGCCATCACATATTACCAATCACATACCTGTAAGCCAGTCACATATCGCCTTGCCGGACTGGCCTCCCCGGTTTCTCATTGACGATTGGTAACAGTTGATAAATTAAAAGGTGTGTTCGACTTAAAGCAGCGCTGCAGCAACCGATCAGTGTCAAATCCTCTTGTGGTACTTTGATATCATACACCGATGATGTAAGACTATAAGATATAATTGGTCTCTGCAACGCTGCTCCAAGTCGAACACACCTAATATTTCCTCAAAACCTGTTGGGAGTACATCACGTCAAAATGTGAACCAAACACTCTTCTTGTTCGGGCTTCAGTTGGCAAATGCCGGGAATATTCTCCATAACAGAGCGAATAGCATCCCGTGTCTCCATGTCCGCTGTCGTTTTAGATTTCCTTAACCTAAACAACAATCTTAAATTTGGGCGCTTAGCATCTACATCGTGGCTCTTAGCCCGCCCTCTGTTCATTGGTTGATCCAGCTGTTTCGGAGCCGGAGATAATCTGGGAGCTTGTTTGCTATATCAGACTGAGTACAGAAGTGAACTGAAATTAAGCAGAAGTATGAAGTCTGACGTAGTCAGGCTAAACAACAGTGCAATTTCAGTTATGAAGGATCATGTGTTTTGTATCACATAAATAAAATATGTTAACATCCATTTTATCCATTTACAATTTTTTTGCTATGCCCAAATTCACTTGTAGCATATAAATACTGATTTTGGTTCTAGTGTTTTATATTTAATTGATTTAGATAAACAGTACTGTATATAATTTGAATATTCGCCTAAGGCTAATTATCTTTAAAAACTAATCAGTTAAACCAGATTTCAATATTATATTATGGCCTTAAGTAGATAATACTACTCGCACATCATCTTTATTAAACATTAAAAATAGTGTTTTCAGTTTTGGATAAACTATTCTTTTAATGTGTCACTAGACATGTTATAAATGTCATAAAATGCACACTTTAAAATTATTTCTGCGCCTGTTTAATTGATGTTTAAGTGTAAAAAAACATGTCAGTAGCACATTAGTGCTAAGATATTCATAAAAAAAAAATCTATAGCTAATCTCATCTCATTAAGTCTTCTGTCCATCATTAATACCTCCTATTTGAGCATCTGTCCTCACCTTGGCTAGTCAAACATAGATTTTGATCAAAACTGAGCAGGGATTTTTGGATTTGAGGAATCGTCTTTTTCATTAAAAAGGAGAGGAGATGTCATGTTTTCAGGTAAAGCCAGCTGTGTGGATATCAGATGGGCTCGTCTGTACAGGTTGTTGCCACGAAGCAGTTGTTAGACTGAGAGCAGCTTTGATGGGCTACAGCGTGCCTAACTCAGAGCAGGCTGATTATTGGATTTCCTTCAGTGTCGTCTGTGAAAACCCCCCTCGGGCGCAGTCACACAGAAAAACACAGGTCTTCACCCACTTTCTCCAGCTCTTTCTCCTTGCTTTCCTCAATGTCTATCCTGAAAACTAATCTATAGACTGCAACGGACCACAACACATCATGCTGTGAACAGTTTCCCCTCATGAAATCTTCGTCTTCTTTGATGCCAAGTTGTTTCCTGTCCTTTCCTCATATGTCTGTTCATGCTGACGGTGATTGCATCTCTAGAGGTCACCGGGTCACCCTATTATTGGTCATTGTAGGTTTTCCTGCAGCTAAATGAGACATGTTGTTGATAAAAATAAGATGGTCATTCCATTTTTAACAAGTAACTGTCTGAACAGTCCAGTGTTGGTATATATGTGATGTGATCTGGGAAAACAGAAAATTCGAAAAATAGGTTGAATGTCTGTGTTTCTTGCCAAAATTTCATTAAATTATTATTCTAGAACATCTTTTCTATCATCTCTGAAAATATGGCGGAGCGCAGGAAAACAATGCAGTCTGAAGTAGCTGCTCAATTAAGTGACGTTTCTCCAAACGAGTTTCGAGTGGAGCGGGCACGAATCGTATCGTCCAATCACCTCTTCACCTCACCAGCCAATCAGTTCCATCCTTCCCACTTCAAATAGACCCATCTCCTCTCCTTTCCGCTCCTCGCCTTTCTTTGCACCCCTCCTCCGCCCCTTCTCCGCCTGTTTCTCGCGCCTTCCTTAGGGGGGGGCATGCAGGGTCCGAGCCGGACGCCGAGCTCTGCCCTCGCTAGGGTTCAAATCACTAGGGCTCGGAGTACGCCGTCCATCCGGCTCGCCCCCCGGACAGCACGCCAAATCCGCTAACATGTTTACGATTTTAATGAGGAAGCGCGAACACTTGAAACGATCTTGCTCGTCTCAGTCTGCTCAATCTTGGCAATGTCAGTGCCCTAAAATGATGTTATAATGAACTATTTCACATCCAGAGATGAAAGATCAGATGATGAAGTTACTAACAAATAGGAGTCTGATGACAGTCTGTTATATGCACAGGTGCGCGAACAGTTGCACTGCACTCGCTTTGCTGAGGTACACTATTCGTGCTATCTTAACAAACAAGGGGTGATCAAAAGTTCAAAGACTATACCCATGATAAACAATGTAAAACTGTTCTTTTCAGGGCAACTCTTTGTGTAATGATGCAGTATAGTGCTACAGCTCTCATTATACCCGTCAAGTGAAGTGAAACTCGTTTCACTTTAAACCTGTTTTTCTCAAAGTTCCATTCCTGAAAATCAGAGCTATCAGGCAACTTCAGATTGCCATAACATTTGTTACGGTCAAGCTATGGACAAAATAAAAACAGTTATGGAAAGGGCTTTTATATGATATCAAATATGCTTGTATCGCCAGAATCACCAATTTTCACAGAAAATCAATTACTTCCCTCTTATCTTGTCAAAATCAGATTATAGGGCCTGTTCTAGGGCAATTTTTAATGGAGAGATTTTCTAATCTCATGTCCATTGGACTGTAAAAATGCTGGCCAACCAGTAAAATTCATGCTGATTGTCACATGCCAAGAGCAACAGCTGTTACATAAAACTACAACTTTGTGGTGAGTATTTTGCCTAATGACACTGAATAGCTGTTTTACTAATAACTAATAACTGTTTTGGGACTGTGTGTATAGTTGGTGTTATTGGGAAAACAAAAATTGCTTTTTTTTTCTGTGACAAGCGAAAGTTGCGCAGCCCTTTGTGTACCGGAGTAACCAGGGTATTTTTGCTTTTCTACAAGCACCACCTACTGTCATAAGGTGGCCGTACACTGTGCGAATTCGGACAGTCGGAAGAGCGTATGGCCACGCACACGTCACAAGTGACTTTGTTTATGGACGCAGTGGTACACGGCACGATTTTAAAACCTGCCTACTTCTGAGGCAATCACATTCACAAAGTGAATTCCAAAATCTCTGTGGTGCTGCCATGTTCATCTTTCTTCTTCTGTGGTTTTCTTTTTTAGCTTCTGATTGGTCATTTCCAGTTTGCTCAACAAA
>JAUMHE010000067.1:5201238-5215925 GCA_032359235.1 Enteromius mattozi | reverse complement strand
TTTTTTATGTTAAATATTTTTATGTTTAAATTATACTTCTATATTTGAATGCTAAGGGGAAAAAATATGATTATAAAGAAAGCCACACAGTCATAAAAGAGGTGGGAAAGTGTTGTAACACAATTAATTAGATTTTATTTGAAGTAGTTGTATTATTATTATTCGTATTATTATTATTATTATTATTATTATTATTATTATGTCTCAAATATTTATGATATTTTAGTTATATAAATATTTAGTGCAGTAAAAAATTTAAATGTTTTCCCCTAGATTAACATCAATTAATAATAATAATAATAATAATAGTAATAATAAAATAAAAACTGAATGCAAAATGTAAAATTTTGACTGCAGTTTCGTTGTTAACATAGGCTTGTCACTCTTTTTTATTATTAGTATTACTTTTTTTTACTATAGCCACGAGTTACAAATCACTGCTGTATTAAACATGCAGATATCTGGTTGTAACAGTTATTTATCACCACATTCAGTATTCATTTGCTGCCATCATTTCTGAAATGAGAGGAGGTTTGTAATGGCAGATTTTTGTGAAATTACTGTTTTAGTGCTGTCTCCGTTCTGTGATGTCACGGTGAGCAATACCGGCCTCTTTCAGAGTGACCTTGCTGTAAAGCCAGACTATTTCTCAAAGTCTTGAGAGACTCCAACAGTCTCTCATACAGGGATGAGTGAAATTCCCAATGTCAGGAAGGTTATATTGGATACACACAGCAGAGACCTGGATGCATTGTCTTGGTTCTGGTCCATCAAGCATTACAGATTTACAGATCTTACACTCTGGAGTCCAATAGTGGAAAGGAAGGGTAATTTAAAAACTTCTAAACCCAGCACGCTTAATGGGCCAGACTTGGTAAATTCTTCACGCTGTGTTACTTTTAATGACCAGCAAGGTTAATCACTATCTTACAGCTCAGACTGTTCTGGAAGAAAATAAAAGCAAATTGTTTAGAAACCCAGACGGGCGGAGGTGAGCGTCTCTTTAAGAGCGTGATTTATAGTTTCCTCACTTTGGACATGCGGCTCTACCTTGTCCTGTGTTGTGATGGTTAATTGAACTGAAATAGCTAATTGATGGCAGATTATAGGACTCTTGCTTGAGAGAGCATTACTCTCAAACATCTCGCATGGTGGAAATTATTTCAAGTGTCATTAAATTTATAAAGTTGATTAGGGAGAGCTAATTACACGCAATAAACTTTTGTGCTTGGCAATCTCTGCCTTCTAACATCTGCTAACTGTAAGATATAAAAAAAATATAATTTATAATAGGTTCATACTTCATATTTGAATCTCACGAAAACATGTCCAAGGCTCATTTCACCCCACAATCAGAACAAAAACAAAAAAAGATATCATGTTTTGCAAAAAGAAAATTAACCCCTATTTTAGGACCATTAAGATTTTTGCATTGACATTATTTGTGGATAATTAAGCACATTTTTTTTTGTTTTTTGTAATTCCTATTATTCCTTTTAGTGATTGCTGTGTTTGAATGTTTTAGGTAGTATTTATTTATTTATTTATCACTAAATTATTTTAGACTGCCATTGCTGTTCCAAAATTCTGGAAAAAGTCTATGTTTTTTTTGTTTTGAAAGTTGTGATTACTGAAGTGTTCTGTTCTCACTGTGCCTTGGTGGAACAGTAGATTGAGCTGGCTGAAGCTGCCTGACCAAAATGGGATTTGAAGTGATCGTCACGCCACAACTGTTGTGGGTGAGATAATAGGAAATTGATTTTTAGGGAGTGGCAATCTCTGGTGTTTCATGTTCATGTTGTCTTTGGGTATTATGGATTACAGCATACCTAAAAAACAATAGAAGTCAAAATGTCAAAAAAGGTCAAGCTTGTTTTGTTCCAAATACTTACAGGAACTGTTTATCCAAAAGTGAAAATGCAAAAGCTTGTTCTAATAAAGCAATTATAATGGAGACTGAATCTTTATCCTTATTAATAGAAAGTTTAGCATTGCATCACTTGTCACCAGTGGGTCCTCTGCAATGAATGGGTGCCATCAGAATGAGAGTCCAAACAGCTGATAAGCAATATTATGAAAACAATATTTTTTAGTTAAAAAAGTAACTATAGGATAGATAGATAGATTGATCATGTGAATTAATTACTGTGAATTTTATCAGTTGTTTGGACTCATTCTGACGGCACCCATTCACTGCAAAGGGTCTATTGGAGAGCAAGTGATATAATGCTACATTTCTTCAAATCAGTTCTGATGAAGAAACAAATTAATCTTATATGGCCACACAAACCACTAGAAGCATGGCATATAAGTCATATGGACAACGTATTTGCATTCAAAGCATAAAAACTTCAACATAAAATCACTGTCATCATATACTATAACTGTGAAGTGCACAAAAAAAAAAAAAAAATTCAAGATGCTGAAAAGAATGAGTGACAACCTACTATTCAGCACAGAATTTGAAATGTCATACTGAACTATAGGCATGCAGAAACCTGATATATTACTCCAATATAATAGTTGTATGGAATTTGGCCTTTTGGAGATGCTGCTTTAATCATGGGGTTCTATGACTTTCTCCTGAGCCCTTCCATATGACATCTTCCATCAAACCCTTTTCCCTTTCTTTACACACTAATTCACCATAGGGTCTTATTTACTCTTCTTTATTTATATCCTTTGCCAAGAAAAACACACTGTACTTTCACAAGCAAATCCACAGCATGTTACTCCCAAAAATACCCACACAATCAATTTAACTATATGTTACAGCACACAGACTCACTGAATCCAGTCCAGCATTCCTCCTGCAACCTGTTTCCTTCTCTCTACATGACGAGCAATGTGACTGATGTAAGAATGGCGTGCAAATGGTCGCATCGAGTATGACAAACAGAACTGAGATCTGCCCTGTAGTTCGTTTTAATGGGATTATGAGAGCGTCTCTGTCACCATAAACAATCTCTATCATCCAGAGCTGAACTGCAACCCAAATCCTCTTACTCTACAAAGACTATTCCAGAGAACACCAGTTCTGCTGATTTGTGTGATTAAGCTTCTCGTTTTAATCCCAGGGTATAAATGAGGCTGATCTGAAGTACACATCACAATACAGTGAGTAAAAAATAGAAAACATTCACTTTGAATCGTTTCAAAGGCATACAGAACAGCCTCATTTATTGAAAGAGAAAAGAATGGCAGCATTGTGTGGTCTGATTCTGAACTTTGGATCACAGGCATTTAAAGTGGATAATCTCATTGCAAGATGCAAAACAAGTTTAAATACATCTGTGGAGTTATATTTAGGTTATATTTTCACTGAGGGACAAGTCCTGGCTGATAAAATGAATCCCAGTATGAGTTATATATTTTAATCAGCTATACAATAAACCACTTACATGTGATTTTATCAACCTGGTCTCATATGTACCTGTCTGCACTTTTTGTGCAACGTTTTTATGTACCTTACTGCAAGAAATGAGAAATGTCCACTGAGTGGCGCTTAAACAATATGTGAACCCTAGCACATTTCATTATGCTGATATAGTTATCGAAATATCCGTGGACTGTTGCTAAAAGCTCTATAATGTTGGAAATGCTAAAACAGTAAATCCAACCCTAAACCTACCTAAATAATATTAACAACTCTTCCGTACATCTCCGTACTCTGTGAGCTACCAAACAAACCTACCGTCTATGAAAACCCATAGATACAGTATGAAGCTGGATATGTGTGATGCTAACATTTAAAAGCATGAGTTTTCAAATCTCCCAGCATATTAATATTGTTTGTCATATGTCATAATATGACATTCTTAAAGTAATTGTGTGAAAATTACACTTTATTAATCAAAACTCTGTAGATTTGTGTAAAAAGGAATAAAAGGTGTCAGAGTTTTATTGCCTCTAGTGTTTATTCTTTTGGAAGCTGCAGTAATATGTACTTATTGGTACATATTTTGTGTCTCGCTAAAAAGTTCACCAAGGTACGTTTATGCCATGAGACCAGTTAGGATCTATCTATCCCACTGCAGATTTTTTAAATAAGATTATGCATTTCAAGACATTTGGCTTTTTTTTTTCTTTAAAGCTCTTACATGAAGGATTAATTGTATCTCAAGTCTCAGTTTCTTAATTACAAAAACTTACTTTTAGAGCTAGTAATAGATGCTTGAGTGATTGATAATGCAGTCATTAGAGAGAGAGAGAGAGAGAGAGAGAGGTGTTTGTGTGTGTGAATTAACACTGTTAGGGAGCAACATCTCTACCGATAATGACACTGTAAGTTTAGCTGCTTCAAGAACAGTGATGTCACCACCCCGCTACTGAGAATTTTTGTTTAGCTTTTCAGCTGCGAAACTACTTCATTGATAAAATTGCAAGGGGGTGGTGACAAAAATAAAGGCTTCTGAACATATTGGAACTGGAAGCAGTGCCTTGAATTTGTAATTTTATAGCTGTTATTTGTTATATTTATTTGCTTGGTCAGAGTCTTTGTGTGTTTGGGTTATACTGCTTTTGTTGGCTATAAGAAGCTTTGAAACAACTTAAATCATTTACCGGCATAATAATGAACTGCAATGCCCTCAAGACATGCCTGGAACTACTTTAGTTGTGCATTTCCACATTTATAATAGCTAAATGTGCATCCTTCATGTCCTTATCATAATCAACAATCATAATTTGTTAATTTAATACTGTCTTGGGCTGTTTTCACTTTTAAATAATTCTTGATGCTATAACTTTTTCATCAGTGAGTTATTGGCATGTGTTTACCAGCTGTGTGGACTCCCATTCTGATGGCACCCATTCACTGCAAAGGATCCATTTGGTGAGCAAGTGATGTACTGCAATGTCACATGTGACGAGTGGGGCAGGGCCACTTTTGGTGTCTTTTTATTTGTTTTTTCAGCAGTCATCCATGAGGTTCTGCCTTTTTATTTTCATTTTGTATCTGTGTTTTTATTATTATTATTTTATTAAAGTGTTGAATGCTCACTGGTTCCCGCCTCCTTCTTCCAGAACTACATAAATCTGTTCAGATAAAGAAACATACTACATTTTGGCTGGTCTGAGGGTGAGTAAACTTTCTGCAAATGCTAATATTTAAGTTAATTATTCCCTGAAAACCACAGTTTCAAGATTACTATGCTATTTAAAACATTAAAGGCCAGCATTTACACCCTGGTGGGGCATACAATCCCTCCTGAATCAGTGATAAATGGCCTACCTATGAGTTTCCTTAAGTCTTTTCCAATTACAGTTCAGTGGTCCTGCGTAAATACGGAATTCTGCTGAAGCCCCAAGTAGTGCCAGACCTTCACTTACCACAGTGCTTTACAGGGCTTGTAAACTTGTAGAAATCAAGTGCTCTAAAGAGCATCTGTTTTTAGGTTCTGTGCTGTAAGCTATAAATCACAAGCTGAGCTCGGTGATTACACTAGCTCATCATCACAGGACACTCCAGCAGCCCGTTGGGCATTGCAGAAATGGCGAAAGTATAAATAAACATTGCTGTGCTGTTAATGAAAGGAACATTCAGCCAGCGTAAACATCTCCTGAGCCACCTTTACCTGTGTGCTTGCATCATAGTCATTTCACCAGTTTCATATAGTCGCACAACCTTAAAATCAACACTTTTCCCCATGAGCTTCCTGATGATTGCTACTTAAATACATTAGCCCTGCCCTGCATCCTTGAAATGTCAGTAAACAGAGGAAAAAGACAGATATGAAATAAAAAAAAAAGATAGATCTGAAATCTATTAAATCCAAACTGGATTGCTTAACGGAACCATTCATATAAAAATGAAAATCCTGTCATCATTCATTCATATTGTTGCAATCCTTCAAGGCTTTGTGCAACTCAAAAGCAGATGTTTAGCTAAAAATTGGTTCTGGTATTTCTTTAATGTTGTTCAGTTCTATTAATTTTTGGATTTGAAGAGCAGAGTTCTAAAATATTCAAAAAGAGTTTGCTGAATTAATGTGGTCTACAAAATTTGTCAAAATCAAGTAATTTCAATTTTAATTGAATTTTACCAAAACCTTTGTACTAAACCTGAGAACCACTTGACTGTTTTTGTTTTCTTTGGTTATGCTTTTATCACATGTATGTTATATTCTGGGTATCCCTTAAGCATTTATGCACACATAATACTGATCTTTGACACTTGTTATGTTATGTAGTGATATGTTACGTTACATTATGCTACTTTACATTATGTTAAGTTCTCTTTCATGTCTTATTGCACTTAAGCTGTCAAATACACACAATATCATGTTAAAAACATGCATAACTTATAAAAACACAATGTAATGTACAGTACTGTACCCATTCTGCTAATATGGCCCAAATTGTCCCACTTTATATTGTGTCCCTAATAACTGTGTACATACAATAGTAACTATGTGTATGCAGTATGTAACCACAGTGTAAGTACACATTGTTACATAGCATCTACAGCTGTAATAATTATATAACTACTCACTTGTAACAACCCTCAGAATGGTATGTGTAAGTACAGATGTGTAACAGGACAATTGTAACACTTTTTTCTTCACTAAGTACTTTTAATTATTTGTTTTATTATCATTTGTAATGATATAACTACATTTTGTAACAACAGTATGTATAAGAGTAATTGGAACAGAGGGTGATCCAGGAGGTGGAAATGGGTAGGTTTAGGGGTGGAAATAGGATCCAGGGGGTGGAGATTGGTAGGTTTTTTAGATATAAAGTGTGAGGAGTTGGATTTGAAGTTGGTGGTGTTGGTGCACTGTACTTACTACACTGGTATTACACTGGTATTATTAATATAAAGTGTAATGTTCTGGACACCAAGTACAATTTATATGTAAAACCTAATTTACTGGCTGCTGTTGTGTAACATCAGAATAATTACATGGTAAATCCATAGGAACTGTTTACTTTAAAAAAGTTGAACACTTTCTTTACCGAAAAGTGTTAGACCTGTTACACATTTGTAATTGCATTACCAAAACGTGTTGTTACCAGTGTCCTGTTACACATTTGTACTTACACATAACATTCAGTGGGTTGTCACAGATGTGTAGTTACACGAACGAGCTTTAGATACTATGTAACAATGTGTACTTAAGCTGTTGTTACATACTACTTACACATCTAGTTGTTATGTAAGTACACAGGTATTATTTCCTTTTAATGTATGCAAAACATGAGCTTGGACGTTCTGGTAAATATCTTCTTTCCTTGTTTGACAAAACTCAAAAGAGTTTTACAACAACACCAGGGTGAGTAACTGCTGACAGAATTGTTATTTCTGAGTAAACTAGTTTGTTCGAAACCCAGCTGTATTTTCTGACATAGCACTGATATGGCTGGTCTTAGTGACTTTCTCCCCAGGGCTTCCGTTTTCTGCTTTCAGTTTGGTGGGCTTTCAGTAAATAGCTGAAGAGTTGATTTTTACACTTTATGAATAATATCTCCCACATCTAGAAGATGAAAGCCGAAGTGTTAGCAAGCCCGCACCCAGGCTGAGAAACGTGGGTAGAGAAGGTGATATATTGTTTCATTAGAAGCGTAGAAAATGCATGGCAGAATTCTCCGGAAAGGCTAGATACACGCAACTCATTCAAATGCATTATCTAACAATATAGATGAGACCCAACTCTGCCTGTCTCTTTCTCCTTGTCTTCACATTATATGTGTTTATCATTTGCATCTTCCCCTTCAACTACTCCAGGCGATACCTTAACTAGTAAGCCGAGAGTGAATTGGATTGGTTGACAACTGAGCTGAGCTGAATTCTTATTAAGGACAAATGACAGCGGAGGTGTTGCGGTTTACACTAGCTCTAGGCTAACAGGTGAAATTATTCACAGGACAGGGCAGCTACATTAATCATTGCATCATCTCGCACGGAGAAAACATTTGTTATTCTGTGGTTACCGTACTGGAAAGCATCGTAACTGTACCTGCCAATAAAATGGCCAATGTATTGCAAATTGATCGTTTGTTTTCTCGTACGAGGGAGTCACACACACAGCGAGGGCGGCAAAGTCCGTGAGGGAGTTGGTGCCGTGCATTGTGTTTCCTGATTTCTCTGCCAATGTCAAAGCCGTGCAGAGGCATAACAAGCCAGGCGGTTGGGAATAAACAAAGCCGAGTGGGCTGAGGGGAAACACTGGCCCACGGTGCACTCCTGCTGCCAGTCTGTATTTATAGGCCCGCGCATCATCGGCTCCGCTGTTACACAACCGACTGTTCACGCTAGATGTTTTTTTTTTACTCTTTCTTTCCTTTGTCTTCTCAAGGACTCCAATTAAAGATGAGGGAATGTACAGTATGTTCTGGTGTCCTAGAAAATGGCTGCATAAATATTCAGAGCCGTAAACAGTTCTCTCATTTCACAGAGTCACACACTGTACGTTCAAGTTGTTGTAACCTCAAAACACTGAAATTCGAATTAATGAGACATTGTTGTGACAAAAATAAATAAATAAATAACTAAATAAAAAATGCACAAATTATTTTTTTTTTATTTTGTAAAGCCACTTTCTACATCTTTTGTTATGTGAGTAAAAGGGCTTCATACCCTTTCAGATATGACCCATATTTGTAATTGTCATATCATTAGCCAAGCTCCAGGTTGTTCTGAATAGTCAAATGATGATAAAAGTCATGTTTCAGGAAGTGAACAGATTTTAAATTGGGATCTGTGTTCAGATCACTGATAAATAAGTTTAGGCTTTTGTTTTAGCATTAACATTTAATCTCTTAACATTTAACATTTTTTTTGTGTGATGCCTGAGGAACATTTTAATTTGTGTACTACCATGTTTGGAGTTATTTGTTTTCGTTATATATATGTATTATCTATATATATATTATTATTATTATTATAATTTTTTATTGATTAGCCATCGTAGCAAATAATAAATAAGTATGATGATGGTTATTGTTATTTTTATTGATGATCAAACAAACAAACAAATACTGTACTGAACCATCTTGTACTAACTCATTAACTAACTAATTGAAATTTGAAACACATTTAAACAAATTTATTGTTATTATTATTGTTATTATTATTATTATTATTAATAATGCTGTCTGAGTTGGCATTTTGATCATCAAGACATTTTAAACATCAATATTAACATTTTGTTTCTGAGAGACAAATAAAATATTTTAAAATATATTTTATGAATGTAGTTTTAATGTAATATTCAGATAACCGGTATGTTGAAATATGTGCAAGAAGATAACATGTATTTATTCATATATACTTCTCCCTGTATACATTTTGTACTTAAATCTCATTTTCTTTTTTTTCTTCCATATATTCTATTTGAATTATTTTAAATGAATGGTTTCCATGAGGTTTATTCTTTTAAATGTTTTTTTTTTTTTTTTTTATTGTGAATGTTCTTTTATTTAAGTGTGACTGTTGGTTGTGAGGTTACACAGCCGGTGATTTTGCTTGTGGCTGTTTGAATCATGACAGCTGAGAGAAATGAGAGATGCCCATTAAACCCTACTGTCGTTCATTCAACACCACAGACAACAGCAGCAGCAGGCACTCTTCAGCTCTCTCTCACCAGCCTCGCTCATCAATTCAGCTGCAGTCTCCATCGACAGCCGAATCTCTGCTGCTATCACGCATCTGCGGCCTCTTCTGCATCTGTGGAGCTACAGCATCACTGATCCTGCTCTTATCCCAGAGTAACACAACAACAGTTTAGCGTATCCCACGGTACCCAATCCAGTTTCGATAGCAATTTTGCTCTTAAGCTTCAGGTGTTGTAGAGCCTTAGGGGTTCAATTTTTGTTTCCATCCACAAGTAAGCAATAACCAGGCTTAGTCTTGGGTCTTGTGGAACCTGTAGCTACTCCCTGACCTGATCCAGCCTCTGGTGATGCTATATCTTCATTCAAGATGTCCATGGCTTCAGGTTTTTAGTGTTTGTGAGCTAAAAAGAAAAAAGAAAAAAAAAAAGATTATAGAATCGCAGTTTCAACTGTTTTCTGTTAGTATGTGTGAGGTTGGTAAATTTATATTTAGCTATTTTATACAAAGGCTACTCTAAAATTACTGTTGTTAAACATGTTTTACATAAAATATTAGATAACATAACATATAAATAGTGCTGGGCAACAATCAGTCACATTCAATATGTATAATGATATAATATGATAAATAATACATAATAAATACATAATAAATATACACAATACACACAAATATATTATATAAAGAAAAGAAAAAAAAAAAAAAAAATTGCCAGGCACAATTAATCATGAAAGCATGAAAAAAAAAACAATAATAACAGCAACAAAAAATGGTTATATTTTACCCCAGTAAGTCGTTTTGTGTAGGCTAATGTCAGCCCAGTCACACGTTTTTTTTTCGTGGCACGAACACGATTCTTACTCGACTTTCGTGAGTCCAGCACGAATGGATGCATCCAATGGAATCGTAGTTTTACATTCGTGCTGGAGTTACGAAAATAATGAAATATTCGTGTCCCTGACACGAATAAATAGATTTCGTGCTAATTTTGTGATATTGTCACGACCTGCCGTGCGACTGGATGTATACAACAGTAGCTATATTAATGCAATGAAAGGAATAACAATAAAATAATGTATTGCTGCTGGTATCAAGATTTTATTGCAATTTTGCAGTTTTTATACTTTTCATGTGCTGACTTTGGTTAACTTTTATTTGAAGACTTCTCAACCCAGGCTCACTGAAAATATGTGCCTCTACATACATTTCTGCAACTCCGTAATTATGTACCTTACTGCACATTTCGCCGCAGTTTCAAAGTGAAATGTTCAGAGAGTGGTGCTAAAACACATGTTTAATGCATAACCTTGGCACATTTGTATGAGGTGATATAGGTACATATTGCAGTGTTTTTATAATGCTGCTTGAGGCACGTTTTGTGGCCATTCAGAATTCAAATATCCAGTGAGTGTCGCTTAAGATTAATGCTCTGACATGTTGGAAAAATCCCCTACACCAAACCTAAACCTACCCGATAGTATTAACAAATGCAAATTTAGTTTTGTTGAACCGTTTTACACAAGATTCAAACCAGTGCTTTTCATTACCTAAGTGCAACATCGTATCACGTGAGCTACCGAGTAAACCTACTGAACTAGAAAACTCATACATATGAGCCTGTATATGTGATGACAACGTTCAAAAGTATCAGCAACTAACTGTGTTAAAATTAGCCTTTATTAATCAAAAATGTACCTGTAAATCATACTTTTGTGTGAAAAGGAATAAAAGTTGTGAGAGTTGTATCAACTGATAACTGCAGTGATTTGTATGTATAGGTACGTTTTTCTTTTTCAGTTTTGCAGAAATGTATTAAGAGGCACAAATTTCCGGTGAGCCTATGTGTTACGATCACCGGCCAGAGTGCCCTCGAGCTCCACCAGAGGGCATTCCACCATTGACTGTTATGTGTGTTACCCCTGTCTGTGTTTCTGATTGCCCTGTCTCCATCATTACAGAATACTCAGCCAAGCAGGATCCAACAGCTTTTGTGAAAAACACTGGCCAGGTATGGATACTATCAGCAACTTATTTGCCCTGAAACAAGGCACACGATCACAGGAAAGCCATATTCAAGACTTCATTGCTTATAATTCAGATCTCCCAGACATTGTCCTGATCAAGATATTTTGTGATGGCATTAATCAACCTCTGCGCTCGCAGCTTAGATGCGAGGGTCTGCGTTCATCTCTGGCTCATTTCTTGGACTTTGCACTGTGGACTGTTGGCTCTTCATTTACTGTGGGTGTTGCGGATGAGGATCACGGCACCGCATTTAATACGGAGATGGTCCATGCCCCAGAGTACACGCACAAGAAGGCGGACACCACAGCGCCCCATTATGACACCGCTGCCGATCATGAGTTCAGTCAAGCTACTGTCGATCATCACGCATCGAGCCAAGCCACCGTTGAGGATCAGGAGCCACGTCAACCCCGCAACAGACCACCATAAGTTAAGTAAACTTTTCATAGATTTCCATGATTCAAGTCATGTTATTGCAGACCTGCACCAGCCAAGTCAAGCTAATATTGATTCTGATCATCCAGAGTCTCAGCACAAGATGGCTGCCAAGTCAGAGCCACAGCCACTGCACAAGATGGCCGCCAAGTGAAAGCCACAGCCCCAGCACAAGATGGCCAGCAATAAGTTGAGCTCTTCATCACCTAAGTGCAACATTGGCTCATGTCAGCTACCGAGAAAATCTATTGAGTTAGAAAACCCATGCATATGAAGCTGCTATGTGACACTAATGTTCAAATATACAAGTTTTCAAATGTCACAGCATGTTAAAAAAAATGTCATTCACAACATAATATTCCTCAAGTAATTATACAAAAATTAGGTTTAATAAATCAAAACTGTGGACTTGCAAATCATATTTTGTGTAAAAAGGAATAACAGTTGTGGGAGTTTTACTGCCTCTAGTGTTCATTTTAATTGGAAACTGCTGTGATTTGTATGTATAAGTACGGTTTTAGAGTTTCGTGGAAAAGTAGGTAGAAGTAGGTATTTCCAATGAGCCTAGGTTTGTATTTTGGCAACGGTTAACCCTTTAAGGATAGATTTGTTTCTTAAAAACATGCAGCGTTTTGCTTCACAAGATATTAGTTGATGGATTGGAGTCATGTGGATTATTAGATTATGTTTTAATTAGCTGTTTGGACTTTCATTCTGACAGCAGAGGATCCACAGGTGAGCAAGTGATTTAATGCTACTTTTAACATTACTTTTAAGCTCATTTTAATTGGGTGCACTATTCCTTTACTATTATTAACTTACTGCAAGGCAAAATTGTTTATGGCCTATTTTTCAGAGCCATGGCCATTTCTTCAGGAGGTTTGTTAGACTAGTCGACTACTTGGAAAAAAATAATAACAATAATCTGTTTGAACCCTAATATAATTGTTCATGATACACATCTCTAATTGTTTTTTAAACCCTTTATGTTCTGTTACAGTACGTTGTGATCATATGCACTGAAATGTTCTCAAAACGCTGGCAGAATCATAATGTTCTTCTTCTGTTACCAAGTTACACATATAATGGACCTGTGTTAAGTTGGTTATGCTTCATTGGTTCTGAGAGGGATATATTTCAGTGCATGATTAATTCAGGCTTTGGACCCTGTTAACTGAGTGATCTTATCTGCTGGACTACTTATCAGAGAGCCGCAGTGAAAAAAAAAAAAAAAGTCTCCGTCTGCCTCTAGACGTTGGAAAAGCTCTTGATATGTTATCCTGATTCTTTCAGCGGCCCCTCACCTCGCTGGATCACTCAAACTCTTAGTGCTCTTTTGTGCTTCACTCCCTGTGACTTCAGGACAGGATAGCCTCAAACCCTTATTCAGTTTGGTTAGTGGGTGGCTGTGTTGGTGGAAATAGCAGAGAGGTGGTTTAACCTTCGCCTAAGATGTTCTATAACAGAGAAAACTCTGGATGTGTTGACTCAACTCATCTTTAGATTTTTTCGGTGACCTGATCATTGTGAATTTAAGCTCTAGAGCTCTATCAGCACTATATATAAGGGGTTTATGTAGGTGTTTATTTTGCTGACTGTACATTATCCTACATATTACATGGCGGCTCACCAAATAAAGTAGTAAATGGTCTTGAAATATTGATTTGACTTGAAGTCATTTTACTATGTGAGAAGAAAGAGATGGAGAGAGATTAAACTAGGGCAGCTATGTAGAAAGTCTGAGGTTAATTATACAGTTTAGCGATCAAGCAGAAGGTTCAAGAGTAGTTGAACTTTAGCTTTAATCATTGGCAGCGGACATAAAACTAAATTATTATTGATTTTTAAAAGGCATCGTTCATCATCACTGTTCATATAAACAGTCTGACCTTAACTTGCAGTGGTTTCTCAGGGATGACAAAACAGAGTTTGACTTGATAAAATTAGCCTTTTATGATAAGTGTAAGAAAATATCTGATTTATAAGGAAATTATAAATTATATATATATATATATATATATATATATATCTCTAAGGCCAGTCCATGCAATGAGTAATTTTATTCAGCATGCATTAAATTGCTTAAAATTGACGGTAAAAACATTTCATGTTACAAAATATTCTTCAAAGAATGAATAAATGAATAAATGAATAAATAAATATATACGATTGATTTCTGAAGGATCGTGTAACTGGAGTAATGATGCTGAAAATTTCCTTTGCATCACATAAATAAATTACATTTTAGCATATTTAATTAAGTAATATATTTATTATTATTGTTATTATTATTTTGATCAAATAAATGCAGTCTTGGTGAGCATCTTTCTTTCTTTCTTTATTTCTTTCTCAATCAATCAATTAAATCAGTCCATCACAAATCAAACTAACCTCAAGTTTTTGCATATTTCTGTATTATTTTAAGAAAATATGGTACTGAAAGATTTGCATTTTCATAGTATTGCATATGATGTTTATGTATGATGCAGAACCTATTTCAAAATGCAACGTTTTATTATTTTGCTATTTTTGCTCTATCAGGTTGCTCTGATAGTGGCCTTCAGCTCTTCTGCATTGTTGGGTCTGGCATAATCGCATCTTCCTCTTCACAATACCCCATAGATTTTCTATGGGGTTAAGGTCAGGCGAGTTTGCTGGCCAATTAAGA
>JAUMHE010000067.1:5144891-5159629 GCA_032359235.1 Enteromius mattozi | reverse complement strand
ATGGTTACAAGGTTTTGGATTGGCAATCATGTCCTCCTGGTTTGAAGAGTGATGCATTCCCAAAAGGTGTCCTGACTCTGGTGATTGGTAGATAAAAGAGGAGCTGGAAGAGAGATCTGTCACGATCCGTGGATCTTGGGTAAATGGAAAAATACAAGACCGCAAAGGTCTGGCTCAGAACTTAGGTGTTGCCGTGGAGCTAAATTCTCATCTTAGTCTCTACAGATTGTGCTGCATCTAGGCCAAGCTGATGCGGCTGCACTGGCTCCGAGGGCCTTGGTCAGGAGACCAGAGAGAAATGGTGGCGTTCCAGCATCCAGAAAAGTAGAAAAAAAGTAGAAAAGAGGGAGAAAGTTTCTTCTGTGTAGGCTTTTGTAACCTTTTGAGGTCACACCTCCTGTGGGTCAAAGACCAATGGTGTGCTGATGCTTTGGAGGGAACTTTTTATGACTCTTTGTTCCTAAGCATGCTAATTTGCATACGTATGGGATTGGAGGATGATACACGAATTAGAAGAGATTCTTAAAACACTGCATGTCGCACAGATATCAAAATATAATCATACACTCTCAATTAGATCGTCTGAAGACGAGTCCTTACATACCAAACACGACATGTTGATCTGATGAGGTGGCGTAAGCTGATGATCTATCAAAAACATACATAAAACAGTATACCATACACAATATGATATGCAAGCACAATAACAATACACACTGAAGGATATGTGTTTACTCAAAGAAAGTTTTCCTGTGAATTACTTTAGGGAAAAGTCCATTGTCTTTTCAACTAGTCCGAGTTGCTTTGTTCACGTTCCTTCAAGCAATAAACCAGTCTTTATCAGTTGGTTGTCATGGAATCCGAGGTGTGGGGTGTCAGCTGCTTTTCGGGGGATGGCTGCAAATTGAGTTGCCCTTTGGGCTTGAAAAGGAGTATTAAAGATTTTTTGGTACATGTAAGAAATAGTTTGTGACTGATTGGTTCAAATGCTACACTATGTAAGTACACAGATATTAGGAACACTTAATATAAAGTGGGACCGACATTTAAGTATTTAAGTAGGCTATTAATAACAGACTGATTGTCAACTACTTTTCTTTAGGTCAAGTATTGTACACACTGATTTGTGAGAAGTTTATTCACATGCTGAGGTAATTTACATTTTGAATCACGCTCTGCACCCAGGAACCAATCATCTAACCTTGAGGGCTCGGGACTGGGTGGTGTGGACACCTGAAATCTGATGCTCACAGCGGCCCAGGAAAGTATGGCCATTAATTCTGGGATCCGATTCAAACAGCGGCAACAGCACCCAAGGGGGACAGTCCCGCTGAAGCATCATCCTCGGCTGAAGAAAGCCAATCCCCTGATGCTGTGATCAACATCTGATCCTCCAAATAAAACTCTGAGACCATCAGGAGATTGCACAGACGAATGACCAGGGAGCTGCATGACCAGTGAGAGGTCTGCGGGGATGAACCTGGCAGAGAAGCTCTCACTGTTACCTTCAGATCACCCAAAGTGTCAGCCGGCAGTCCTCTGCTTGTAGCAGAGAAACGAATAGGTTACTTCCGTAATCCAGGCTCCCTGAGACACGGGAACGAGTACTGCTTCTGCTGAAGTGAAGCCTTTTTCAATCACGCAGTGAAAACTGCACGGCCATTGGTTAGTGCAGTGCTATAGAAACAAACCAATCGGATGGCCGCCGTGCTACGCCAACCAATGGCCGCAGCTCCTGCCGAAGCTCATCTGAGTGGGCGGGGCCGTGTATATATAAGCGGCCACTTCGCCGCACAACTCAGGTTACTTCGACTGAAGCGACGGACACTTACAGCGCGGCATGGAATGCAGTACTCGTTCCCGTGTCTCAGGGAACCTGGGTTACGGAATTAACCTATTCATTCCCTGTCGACACTTCACTCGTACTGCGTCTGCTAAGACGCTATGGGAACACAGTTCAATCCCTCCGCTCTGCAAGTGAAGAGCGATCAAAGTATGACAGCGAGCCCAGGCGAAAGCCGGGGTGTACAGTCACATAAGCATGCAGAGAAATTATGCCCCGCATAAGCATTTAAATAGTCCTTACACTTAGAGGCGTGTGAGCCTGCGCTTGCGGTTTGGGCGAGTGATGGCCAAACACAGCGAGCTAGTAATTTTTGACATAAAGACTCTTGAGCCTGAGCTCGCGGTTTGAACGTGTGATGGTCAAAGACACCAAACTAATAATTTTACACTTTAGAGGCTTGTGAGCCTGAGCCCGCGGTTTGGGAGTACAATGGTCAAACACAGCAAACTAATAAATTTTAAGCTGAGAGGACATGTAATGCTGGGACATCCAGATTGTGAAACCTGGCAAATGTGGACGACGAGGACCAGCCGGCCGCCTCACAAATCTCTGACAGGGAGATGTCGCTAGACCACACCCATGACGAGGTTATGCCTCTAGTTGAATGGGCTCTTACTCCTATGGGGCAGTCCTGGCCCAGTGAAGAGTAGGCTAGCAAAATAGCGTCCACAACCCACTTAGAAAGCCTTTGCTTCGAGACCGGTAGCCCTTTAGAGTGGACGCCTAAAGATCGCCTTAAGGCGGCTGACCGCTGAGGCTCTCAATGCCCTGACAGGGCAGAAGGGGTTAAAGTCATGTCCCTCGTTAGGGGGCAGTGCCGAAAGAGATACCACCTGCGCTCTGAACGGTGTAGAGAGCACCTTCAGTACATAACCGAGCCTTGGTTTCAGGATGACTTTCGAGTCATTGGGCCCGAATTCCAGGCAGGCGAGGCTCACAGACAACGCTTGCAGGTCGCCTATTCGCTTAACTGATGCTAGTGCCAGCAGCAGAACAGTCTTTAGCGTCAGCGCCTTTACTGTAGCCGTTTGCAGGGGTTCAAAGGGAGCGCCTCTCAGGGCTTCAAGCACAGTGGGCAGGTCCAACGTGGGGATGGTGCGAGGGCGAAAGGGCCTGAGCCATCTAGCTCCTCTCAGAAAACGGATAATAAGGTTATCCTTGCCCACAGACTGGCCTGCTATAAGGTCGTGGTGGGCTGCAATGGCCGCCACGTAAGCCTTAAGGGTGGAAGGGGAACGGCCCCTATCCAGCAGGTGTTGCAGAAATGATAGTATCAGTGATACTTCACATGATGAGGGGTTTTTACAGTTCTCTGCGCACCACCTCGAAAATACTGACCATTTCATAGCATAAGCGTGTCACATAGACGGGGCTCTAGCGTGGGAAATGGTGTTTTGTACGTGCTCGGGAAGGCAAACAGGCTCCCGTCGAGCTGCCAAACATGTAGGGTCCACATACTGGGCTGTGGGTGCCAGATTGAGCCCTCGGTCTGAGAGAGGAGGTCCCGTCTCAGGGGAATGGGCCACGGGGCTGCCGTCAGCATCGTGTGCAGGTCTGCAATCCACGGCTGGTTCCACCAAAGGGGGGCAACCAGGAGGACTTTGTGACCTTCTGCCCTGATTCAGCTGATGACTTGGGGAATCAGCGCGATTGGGGGGAAAGCATAGAGGAGGAGACTGGGCCAGTCCTGAGCCAGTGCATCCATCTCCCTCGTGAAATAAGCTGGGCAGCGAGTGTTGCTGTCTGAAGCGAAAAGATCCACTTCAGCTTTGCCGAACATCTTCCAGATTAGCTGGGTAGTTCGTGGGTGAAGAGTACATTCCTCTGGATGGACTCTGCCCCATGACAGCATGTCTGCGACCTGGTTCAGTTTGCCCAGGATGTGAGTTGCTTTTATCGAGCGCAAATTGTGCTGGGCCCATCTGAGGAGGCGTGCAGACAATCTGAAGAGGCATTTTGATGACAGACCCCCTTGATGATTTATGTATGACACGACTGTCATACTGTCTGAGCGAACCAAGACGTGGCTGTCCCTCAGTTGCGGCAGGAACCCTGACAAGCGTGCCAAACTGTTAACATTTCCAGGCAGTTGATGTGCCCCCTTTAAGAGCAGCGCTTCCACTTCGGCTCGCAGCACATGAGCGGTGCGGCTCGCAACTGAAGTGGGGACGACCCCGTTGAGCGGCGGCGGCCGTTTCGCAAACTGAAGCGTATAACCATGTTTTACTATCCCCATAACCCAATGTGAATCCCCGGGAATGGCTTGCCAGACATTCTGCCGTAGGGATAAGGGCTGTATTATATAGAGTGATTTGTCGCTGTTTAGGGACATATAGCTCGTTTTTGAGTGCTTTTGAGGGAAACTGCTCTTTTTGTGAGTTTGTGGGTGTGCTATCACAGCGCGCTGCATGGGCGCTTTTACGGACCCAGTGTTTGCAGCAATTATGTTGTGTGTCATACCCAGAGCGTTGCGAGGTAGAGGAGCAGCTTGCGGGGTGGTCTGGCTGTGGCGAGACTTTGCCCCGCCCTCTTTTCGACATGTTGATCAGGAGGACGCCGGTGGCGGAGGGTCCAGCTCTACTCTGGGCCGGGGTCCCTGACTCCTGGGGAAGGGGAAGCACCTAGTAGCCGATTTCGAGTGACTTCGTGACTCATGCTTCGGCTGCTTTGGCTGCAGTGGCTGCAGTGGCTGCGGTGGCGGCGGCTCGGGCGCCTGCTTCGGCTGTTGTGGCGGCTTTCTGTGGCGGCCAGCAAATGCAGCTGCTGTGGAGCGCTTGGTCAAGAAGTGTCGCATCTCCTGGGATGCCTTCTGTGCTTCCGTGAAGCGCTCAGCAAAGCCCTCGACGGAGGGGCCGAAAAGTCAGCTCGGCGAGATGGGCACGTCGAGGAATGGGACTTTATCTGCCTCGTTAATGTCCGTCAGGTTGAGCCAGAGATGTCGCTCAAGCACGACGAGGCTGGCCATGGATCTGCCAATGGCCTGGGCTGTTATCTTTGTGGCCCTCAGCGCCAGGTCCATGGGCGGGCAGAGGTGAGCGGCCACAGATTTGTCCAGCAGCGGCAGTCTTTCATAGCCCTTCTCCTCGGCGCCGTCACCAAACAAGGTGGCCTCCGCTCCTGCCGCATGTCACAACTCGCCCGAAATCTGCTCCTGTGGAGTCATAAGCGGCTGAAAGCGCTGCGCGCTGTTCATATTCCAGGGATACTCAACCGTGCAGCCGATCAGCTCTCACGGCAGTCCACCCACCCTGGAGAATGGCGGCTTCACCCCCGGGTAGTCCAGCTGATCTGGAGCCACTTCGGCGAGGCCAAGATAGAAATCTTTGCCTCCCCCGAGTCTGCCCATTGCCTTTTGTTCTATTCCCTCCACGAGTCCAAGAAATCGCTCAGCAGGGATGCACTGGCACACAGCTGGCCTCCGGGGCTCAAGTACGCCTTTCCCCCAGTGAGCCTCCTTGCACAGACTCTGTGCAAGATCAGGGAGGACGAGGAACAAGTCCTGCTGGTAGTGCCTTACTGGCCCTCCCGGACCTGGTTTGCCAACCTCATGTTCCTTGTGGCAGCCCCTTCTTGGAAGATCCCCTTGAGGAAGGACCTTCTTTCTCAGGGGATGGGCACCATATGGCACCCGCTCCCCGATCTTTGGAACCTGCACGTCTGGTTCCTGGACGGGACGCGTCAGACCTTTCCGGCCTTTCAAGCGCTGTGATAGAGACTACCTCTCAGGCGAGAGCTCCCTCTACCAGGCAAGAAGGGGTCTTATCATCGACTGGTGTTGGATCGCAGGCTGTCCCCTTCGACTCTTAAAGTGTATGTCGCTGCCATAGCCGCATATCACGATGCAGTAGAGGGTGCGACCCTCGGGAAGCACCAACTCATCGTCCGGTTTCTCAGAGGTGCGCGTCGGGTTAATGCCCCGAGACCACACCTCCTACCCTCTTGGGACCTGGCCGTCACCCTACATGGCCTGCGGCAGACTCCCTTCGAGCCCCTTCAGTCAGCAGATCTCAAGTATCTGACACTGAAGACAGCGCTCCTGACGGCGCTGGCCTCCATTAAGAGGGTGGGGGACCTACAAGCCTTCTCTGTCGACCAAGAGCGCCTAGAGTTCGGTCCGGCTGATTCCCACGTTATCCTGAGACCCCGGCCCGGCTATGTGCCCAAGGTTCCTAACACGCCCTTCAGTGACCAGGTAGTGAACCTGCAAGCTCTGCCCCGGGAGGAGGCAGACCCAGCCTTAGAGTTGTTGTGTCCTGTACGCGCATTGCGCCTCTACACTGACCGCACTCGGAGCCTCAGACGCTCCCAGCAGCTCTTTATTTGCTATGGTGGACAGCAGAAAGGGAATGCTGTCTCCAAACAGAGGTTGGCTCATTGGGTGGTTGAAGCCAACTCCCTGGCTTACTTGGACCAGGGAGAGCCGTGCCCCTTAGGACTGAGAGCTGACTCAACAAGGAGTGTCGCCTCATCCTATGCGTTGGCTCATGGCGCCTCTCTAGCGGATATCTGTAGGGCTTCGGGCTGGGCGACACCCAACACCTTCGCCAGGTTCTACGACCTTCGCCTAGAGGCTGTGTCCTCCGGTGTCTTCACAGAAGACAGCAGGTGAGCGGGAGACCAGCCGGTGTCGGCTTGCTGCACCACTCCCTTGGGATCCGTGCGCTATATTTTCAGTGTTTCCCTGTAAATAGCTGAACCTGAGTCCTCCCTGCCCCGCAGTCGGAACTAGAGCGGAGTAGCTCTGGCTGTGCTTCCTCTGGGTCTCCTTCACCCAGTAGGTGTGGCAACAAATCTCAATACTCCACAGTCAGCCAGAAGGCTGTGTTTCCCTTCAATTATATCCATAATCTTATCAATATATTGAATTTCCTGAAAATTCCACATGCAAGAACTGTGTGTTAAGTCATGTGCTCCGCTCCCCCAACCCTCTGCTTCAGTACAACTGGCAGCCCTGTGGGGCCCCAATCTGGCCCCCAGGGTGTTGGGGAAGGTTACGTGCAGACTCCTCTGCTGACAAAGTTGAAAAGTATCTTGCCTGTCGGCGGGGGGGGTCTCCGCGTAACGCGGTCTCAAGAGTCGTGGCCTGTTCCATGGGTGTTCCCATATGTAACGTTGAAGTGATTCGACTGAAAGGGTAACTTCCAGGTTACGAACGTAACCCACGTTCCCTGAAGGAGCGTCTTAGCAGACATAGTGCGAGTGAAGTGTCGACAGGGAACCAGCAGAAGGGTGGCTGCAGAAGGTGCACCTCCACTCCTTTTGAGGAGAGAGAGGCGAGATTGCAGGACTGTCAGGGGCATGGACTCGCAATGAGAACATGTACCCTCCACGAACACGTCTTCAGCATGCCGGAGGCCCAGACACTGAAGACAACGCTCGTGTCCATCGTTAGAAGTCAGGTAACGGCCACACCCAAGAAGACACGGCCGAAAAGGCATCTTTAAAAAGATGCGAGCTGACCGTGCTGAGAAACTGCTCACCGCTGATCATGTCTTCATGCCACCCAAAACAGTCTCTTCTTCCAGATTCTTTTTCTTTAGTGAATACAGTCATGCACCACTCGGCTCTGATGAGTGGTTCCACCTGCTGCCTATTTTTACCCGTATGTTAGGGACCATTGTGACTCAGGTATGCAAATACCGCTAGCCAAATTCCATTGGCATTTTCTCAGATATGATGCAGGCTTCATGATTACATTGATCTTAACATGAATTGCTAATCATTTCACAGACTCACTTTTTCAAAATCTAGAAGTTCTGATACAAGGAGTGGGAAAAAAAGTTTTCTAATCCACAGCAGAAGAAGTCCCTTCAGAGGGCCAGAGGGATGTTTGAGTTGAAATGTTCCCATAAGAAGAGAGTACTTTGTGAAGGATACTCTCTAAATCCCTGTCATTTTACAGCACTGCTGAGAAAACTCCTCTAACCCAAGTCTACTGGGTTTAAGAATGTTGGGACAGGCAAATGATAAGCTATTTAATTAATCTTACACCAATTTACTTGCAAATGGAATTCTGACCAAGGGAATGAGGAGGAATGGAGCTGACATCTGTCCTCTGTGGTCTAGTATACACTGATGTCTCATCCATTTGATTAACATGAAGACTAAAACGGGCACTGGAGTTCCCTTTGTCCTCTGTGATTGTCCTCTGCAGGTGAAGCGGTGCTGTGATGGGCTCAATGTGGTATAGCATCTAACCTTCGGGGGTAAAATCTCTTGAAGTGGAGATTAAGATCGGAATGATTGCCTCTGGCAAGGAGTCATTTCAAGTACCTATCACGTCTACCATCTCACTGAACTTTTCTGCAGAGGTCGAATAGCACAAATAGTGAAGGGAGTCATCAACAAAACAGATTCTAAAACATCTGAAGAGAAAACTGGACATACAGTATCTCTGGAAATGGAATTGGTTTCAAAGGTATTGCTATTTTTGTGCATGTTATTATCAGCGTTTCATTGAAGGATTTATGAATGAATTTGCAAAATGTCTCTGCTGCATTCGGCAAATGGTATTTCAGCACAAAACAGATATTTCCATAACTTTTTCAATACCTTTGCAGTAATTTGTATTGTACATGGATTTTCTTTCTTTCTTGATTTATTGATTGATAAAAAATATGAAGAAAAAAATATTAGAATTTTGGTGCATGGTTTAAAAGACAATTAATATTCAGTAATATTCAGAAATATTATTGATTTGACTCAAACAAGATCAGAACTTAAACCGAGTAAAACTGAATGGTAATTGTCTCCAAGCTATCTCTGAAGTTATTTAAAATTGATGCAATTTACAACATTGATGCCGTTATTGAACTGAACTGAATAAACACTGAACTAAAACTGAGCTGAATAATTGCACTATTGTCTTTAGAATTACATTCATTTCGTAATTGATGAAATTTGCAAACTTAAAATGTAAGCGCAACATTTTAATGTTGCAAATATTGACATATTGTCTTCTGTGATGCTGTTTAATGAATTTAATTCATTTCATAATTGTTCAAAATTGCAAAATGATTTGCACTGTTAGTCATCTGAAATGATTGAACACAACACTAAATTGAACTAAATGATACTATTGTCTTCTGTACAGCTGCTTTGTAGCTAAGTGTATTCATAATTGATTAAATTTGCAGTATTGCTATTTAACTGAACTGACTCAATATTTAACTGAATTGAGTTGAATAGTGACACTATGACTTCTGTAGAACTTCATATAGGTGAATTTAATTATTTTATATTTGACTGAATTTGCATAATTTATCTTAATTAAATAAACAGAACTAAAGTGAGATGAATAAACTATAATAATACGATTGTCTTCTGTAGAACTGTCTTATAGCTAAATTGATTAAATTTGCAACATTGACCCTGTTTTTGAACTGAAAACGGTAAAGATTTAACTGAATTGAATTGAATAATGACACTACTATCTTTTGTAGAGCTTCATATAGGTGAATTGAATTATTTACATCATTGATATTTATATAAATTGAATGAACTGAACTAAAGTTAGTTGTAGAACTGCATTATAACTAATCTGAATTAATTGCACAACTGATTATTGAATTAAAATTAAAGTTGTTATTGAACTAAAAATAATCGAGATTTAACTGAATTGAGTTGGTTAATGACACTGTTGCCTTAGGAGCTGCCTTATAGCTGAATTTAATTCATTTTTAATAACTGAGGAAATTTGCAACACTGGTACTCTATTTGACTAAAATAAATCAACACTGAACTAAACTGAGTTTGTATAAAGTGCTGATATATATATATATATCAAGATGTTGAAACGTGAAATGTGATATTAATATGATCAAAAATCTAAATTAAATCAAAAGTGATCCAAGGTGTTGATTCACCCAAGAATAAATGTCAAAATGCGGGGTGTGTTCCCTCAGTAGTAAAAGCTATAAAGATGAATAAATCAATAAATTACCTGCAATAGAATACAAGTGATCCTGTTTTGTTAAATTGGTCTGGAGGAATGTCTGCACTGAATCCAATCTAAATCTGTCAGCAAAATCAGTGAGAGCTGAAGGCAGGGTAGCAACACCAGCTGCTGTAATATCCATACAGTTATCTGGGTCATGCATATGTGCCCCATTCACAATGTGTGCACTGCCCCTGGAAGAAACAAATACTTATAAGACAGCTTATTAATGTTTTTTTTTTTTTTTTAGAAAACTGCTGTAAATCATATACTTTCTTTGGCAAAAACAAACAAATTGCTTGTTGGCCACAGCCAACTGGAATTCCATCATTCTTCTGCTTTGTTGCTTGTTATATTATTTTAGGTTTTCCTGATTGAGATACATGCTTTGTCCTCTGTGGACTTTACGCTACCTCAGTGGACTCTCAGTGTCTCTACACAATATTAATGTTATATATATTACCCTGAGACAATGGCATAGAGGGTTTGATTATGAACCAAGATGATATTCACATCCCTTGAGATTAAGACAGCTGCTCAATGAGAAAGTAAATATTAGATTCAGTGAAGAAAAAAAAAAAGACATTGTAAAAAAGCTCTGTTATGAGCTCACTATAAAGAGGGAAATTTGAAGGCATCATAGATTTGCTTTGGAAATGACATGAGGGTGAGAAAATGATGACAGAATTCTGGGATGACTATCCCTTTAAGGCAGGAGCAGTAGCCTACAAGTGTAAAGCCCCATAGAAAATGCAGTTTTTGACAAGGCATTTAGACCTTCTCCTGCACTCCTTCAACTCACATGGATTGTCTTACTCTTCATGCATTATTAATAGTTCTGGGTCAATGTTCCTGTCTTAGAGACACAGGGAATGAGTCTGAATTCCAGTGACTGAAGAAAGCTGTGTTAAACCCAGAATGCATCACATTGGAAATCTTTCTAAGCTCATAATGGGAGCCTGAACAAGCTGAAATGAGAGCGGGGGGACTGCAGCAACTTCCTGAATATATTCTCTCTTCACGCATGATAATCCACGGGTCATTATCCAGTCTTTAATTCCTTTCAGCTGCTTTCAGCTTTGCAGTGTCTTTATTATCAGTGATTCACATTTGATGTCCATACTATTTCTGGTCCGTAGCAATGTGAAATTCATATAAATTATACTGTATTGAAATTGTACTAGTGGATTAGCAGTCAGACTAAACCGTTTTTATTTAGATATTCAGTCTACTTAATTGTGTAGCAGATGCATTCACTCATATAGCACAGGAAGTGACAGGCTCTCCATGTGAAGTTCAACGATTTATTTGAAGGCTACTTAGTCCATCGTGTAAAAAAAAAAAAAAAAATGACTGACAGCAGGACTGTGCTGTAGCGATAAGAGAACAGCTCAGGCCATTTGGGGGGACTGTCATCAGCAGAGCTTCAAGCAGGTTGTGACATTTTCAGGGAAGTCCTGAGTCTCCAGCGCCATCAAAAGATGTCGGGATGGCTATAATAACAGATTCAGAAGATGGATTGTGACAAGTCAAAAATCACCAGCGCTTAAGAGTTTTTTCGCTTTAGCGTGTTGATGGATAACTTCCTGAAGCATGTCATTTTATGTTAGCCAAACAACAGTTAACTTAACATAAAGGCATTCATTTAATACAACCTGGATTACTTGTACTTGTTCTTTTAAATTATATTATTTCCTTGATGAGTAAGTGTACTTTGATTCACAAGGGAAGAAAGGATGCACTTTTTGCCAACTGACAAGGAGTCAATGCAAATACACACAGCGCAACACTGTTTAAGCACATTTAGTGCTTGGTAAGCTTGATTCTGTGTGATTAGCAAGTAAGACAGTAACTGTTTACTGAACATAATGTCTACACAGTTAACAACACTCCTCTCATGGTCTTTTTTAGAAGGCCAGAATTATAAAATGTAATCTCAGAATTCAGAGGAAAAAATGTCATAATTACAAAACATAAGCTTAGAATTGATAGGGGAAAATTGGAATTGTGAGATATATATACGGTAAACTCTGAATTCTGAGGTAAAAAGACAGAATTACAAGATGTAAATTTAGAATTCAGAAAGGATAAAAGATAGAATTACAAGATGTGAATGTATCATTGAGAGGAAAAAAATACAACTGTGAGATACAGTAAACTCTGAATTCTGAGGTAAAAAAATCTGAATTACAAAATGTACATTTAGAATTTAGAGAGAAAAATATATAATTATAATATACAGCAAAATGTCAAAAATACAATATGTAAATTTAGAATTGAGAGGAAAAATTTAATTGAGGGATATACGGTAAATTCAGAATTCTGAAGTAAAAAGTCAAAATTGCGAGATGTGAACTCAGAATTCTCAAGTAAAAAAAATAAAATAATCGGATTTGAGAGATGTAACGTCACATTTAGAAGTTTGGAATAATTGCATGATATAAATGTACAAATCAGAGAGAAAAAATGGGCTATTTTGATAGTTCACTTTAGACATTCTGACTATAAGTAACTTTGCAGCTACATGTCAACTCATTCTCATTAATTTGCAACTAACTCTCAGAGTATACTGTTAAACCCCCCTGATAGCACACATATTTCTCTGAGACGTCTATTTGATGTCTGCATTTATGTCTGCAATACAAATTATTTAGGGTGTTTCCTCATCTGCAATACGTTTCCTTTTAGTAAAATTTTAGGTCAAATAGACGTCTATTAGATGTCTTTAAGATGTTTATGATTTAGAGTATATGTAAAACTGACATCTGTAAGATGTCTGCCAGACGTTTTTAGATAGCAAATGTTTTCCAGATCAAGAGATCTTTAACAGACATCTTGCAGACGTCTTGCATAACTACTGTATAAAGGTAACAATAGCGTCCACTCCAGCGAACAATATTGTCTGTTTATTCTAGCACATGTGCATCTGCTGCTTGTTATAGCAGGATTGATTCTGATTGGACGATGTTTGTATCGTTCATCAGCTAGAAAAAAAAAAATAGTTCTGGAAGTGATTCTAACGATATTGTTTCTCTGTGCCTTTATTGTTATAGTTGTGGTGTGTACGAAAAATTTATTTTTCGAACTACATCTTAATTGTTATCTTTAAAGTTATCGTGCTTGATGTGAACAACCCTTTAGGGTAGATTTAGGGTTAGTAGGGTTAGGGTTAGAATAAGATGACCAGCACTTTCAAAATTTCTGTTATGGACCCATTAAAATAAAGTGTTAGAATTTATTAAGCAGACAGTCAACTAATACTCTAATGATTAGTTGACATGTAGTTGCACTGTTACTTACTGTTAGTATAATGTCTAAAGTGGACTGTTAAAGTAAAGTGTTAAACCTTTCTCATTTCTGTATTGCAAGGTAGAAAGCAGCTTCCATAACATCCTGGCTAATAAGGAATAATGAGGGCTTCATAAAATCATGAAGCATTCATATTAATGGACATCAATTCATGACAAAGCAGCATCAGAAATTTTGACAGACCACAGAACACACACAGAGTCTTCAGTTGAGAGTCGGGTGACAGGGGCTTTGAAGATGACAGTGAGGGCTGTCAAAGAGATGGACAGCATCCTCGGCTTAATATAACCTTATCATCTCTGGAGCAGGCAGCTAGTCAAGTCTGGCAGAGCCAAGCACTGGGGCAAGACCTCTCCCGCCGGACCCACGTGTACAGAACACGGAGTTCACTCAGAGCACATCAGTCTTCTGCGTGTTTAGAGCATGTTAATGGATCTGTTCGGCAGACTGGTCAGGATTCAAAGGAAGACTCCCATTGATGGTGGTCCTTTCATTTGAGGGCGTTTTATTCTGATATTTGATACGCTTTTGTATGTCAGCTGACTTTTAAATAGAATCAAATGAATAAATGCTGGGAACGTTTTCATTTGGTGGTGCAGGAAGGTCAGCCTCGGCCGAGCAAGCCGGTATCTGTGCGTGTTTCAGGCTCTGACTCAGTGTGTGAGTAACAGCTAGCAGGCTGTAATGGGCAGCAGAAATCCTCACTGAAGATTCAAGGCCTGTGCCGGGTTCACAGATAACAAGAGACTCGGGAAATGTCATCTCTATATGCTTCACTGTTTACACAGCCAATCGTGTACAAAGGAAACAGGCAAACCTTCCCTGGGTTGATCTTTTATCGACTTTTCCGCACTGTGGTTAAAATGACACACTCCTTCCTGAAGATCTGATATTTATCATTTTGCCAACCCAGAGTCAATAATTCATCTTGTCACTATTGTTGTATGTGGATGGAAGCTGGCTGTTTTTATAAATACTTTCAGAAATTGTTTCACTTAGATACACCAGCATATATTAAAGAGAGCCAATGTACAATTATGTAAATGCACACGTCTATAAATGACTAAATGTTATAAATAAATTAAATAATATAGTATGTAATTAAACATTGAAAATTCAAGTTTTTGTTTACATACAGTATGTGTATGTTCTGTGTATGCTTAATATGTATATAAATACAAACACATACAGTGTATGCCTTTACATGTCTATATTTGTATAATTTATATTATAAATAAATATATTTAATATATAAACATGACATTTTTTAAAATATAAATATGCATGTGTGTGTGTGTGTGTGTATGTACACACAGTACATACAGTAAAATTAAGTTTATAAAAGGAGAGCATCATGTTTGGGGTCATCAACATCAAATGTTTTAAACTACTTCATGCATGTTATAATCATATTAATCACAGGAATTGCATTATATTCTGATTAGTTAACCCTGTTGTGCTGTTCAGTCATTTTTACATCCCCCCAAAAATTGAAAAGAATAAATGGAAAGCAAATTCTATATACTATAATATGTGTATATATATATATATATATATATATATATATTTTTTTTTTCTTTTTTATCTGACACTTAATAATTAAGAAGTAATCTTATTTGAAAAAAAAAAAATATGTGTACAAAAGAA
>JAUMHE010000067.1:5089860-5101424 GCA_032359235.1 Enteromius mattozi | reverse complement strand
TTATTGTCATAATTAAAAGATATATTGGGTAAAAACATTGGCATTATTGCATATATGTAGGGGTGTGATTTTTCAATTTAAAGTCAAAACAGTTTTATTTAAAATGATATTATTTACACATTTATGAGCACGTAACCCAACCCCTGCCCCTGAACCTACCATCGGTCAATAAAACACAAGATATAGCAGGCAGATACAACCACCGTCATCATGTATTTGAAAGATATTAATATTCCAAGTCCATTAATATTTTGATTCAAAACGATTGATTTGTGAGAGGAATAGACGCGGTCGCTGTCTCTGTCTTCTGTGTACTTCCTATGCGCTGCTGCAGTCTGTGCGCAATTTCAAAAAATGCCGCTTTAAGAATCCTTACGTCAACGTTGGTTGAGGAATGCTATTGGCTCTCGTGTGTCTCATGATCGATTGCGTCATGCTGTTCTGAAATACTATTGGTTCTTGTGTATCTCGTGATCGATTGTGTCATTCTACGGGACGGGAGTATGTTTCCTGAATGAGATGACCAATGATGACAGCGTTTTTACTGATTAAAACCTTGTGTTTTACTCTCTTCTTCGCATAAATACTTTGTATGGCTTCAGAAGACTTGGAATGTGACACGACTTGTAATGTATTTATACTGCTTGTTAATGATTAGTTTGTGCAATAAATACCTGTACAGTAACTGCATTTGCCTGTGTGTGTGTGTTTATATTATTCAGAGGTGGGTAGGTTTAGGGTAGGGGTGGGGTTTGGTGCTCCAATTAAACAAAAAAATTATATAATAAATTTATATGTGCATGCAAACCATTACATTAAGCCAAACAACTGAAAACAATGGAGGACCCCTCACTTCGAAAAGTGACAGAAAAGGGGTACCTTTACCTTTGAAATACATTGATAAGTACCCAATGCAGGTGGTGATGAGAAAGTCACATGATGAACCAAAGCCCATTACAAGCGGCTTTTTAAATATGAACATATATAGAAGGTGCTCAGTGTCATTCACACAAACACTAAACACCATCATGGTGAGACTCGTTAAACTGAAATATGCAATAAACATTAATTTAACAACATTGCATGTAACATACAACCCTAATAAACATAACTGATTAGAAAAAAACTAAGAAGAATCATAGTTATTTCAAAGAGAAAAAAAAAAACCCATCAAATTCAAACAAAATTTGAAATGCAATGCAGGGAGTTCAGGGAATGTCAGTTTACGTTTTTTTTTTTTGTTTTTTTTCTGTAAAGTTGTACAGGAATTTACCATTAACCATTTAACAGGTTTTTACTGTAGCATTTTCAGTTTTTTACCGTTAAAATTGTGGTTGTTTTTTACTCAATTGCGGTGTGTCATCATAATGGCCGATTTTAAATGTTTACATGTTTTTATATTCTCTTTTTTGTTGTTAACAGCTCCCACTTGCCATAGTAGAGGAAATTTTGTTTGTGTACACTTGTTCACTGAAATGCTGGAAAGTAATTACAGTATGTCTAAAATGCATGCAAATTACAGCGAAGTTCAACAATTACCATAGAGTGGTCAGCAGCGCTCAAAAAAGATTCAAACAGTGCATTTTGAGCTGATCCCTTCTAGAATTTTAAATTGATCCCTAAACTCTGAGAAAAGGGTTTATATGGCAAATTATGACACAACCTTGGCATTTGTCAAAAAAAAAAATAAAACATTATAAATTCAAACAGCAATAAAATCATTGTCTAACCTCTGTAAATGTTGCAAATAGCTTAGGTGCCCATGAGAAACAATTACCAACCAAAAAGGTCCAAAGTTCACTTGCCTCAAACACATAAAATCTAAGATCTGACTGTTCACCTGCTGTTTAATATATGCCACCTCTTGACATGCCTTGACATGACGTGCCATTGGAAGGATATGATCAATGTTATTCACTTCACATTTGACAACTGAAACTATTTAAGCACTTACTAAAATAATGAATGGTTTTCCTTTTTTTGCTAATATTCCCTTAAAAACAATCCCCCTTAGAATATAAAATTATAACTTGTAAATTCTGCACCATTAGCAGCATTAAACAGAATATGCAAAACACTTTAAAGTCCCACTCTAAACACACAACATCCTGCTGGTTGGGATGCTCAGAAAGCAATGTTTAGTGTCACAGCATCTAAAAATTGACAACTGAGGACATGAGGAACATTGAAAGCAACTGTTTAATGACAAGTCAATAACCATTTCTCCTACACCACTCTCAGCTGTCAAGCTCAACCCCACATTTAGTTGATTATTCCATCAATTCATTCAAATCGCCAGCCAAAAAAATGACTTCTCCAGATGGTCAGTCTTCTCAAGTGCTCTCTCACAATTCACAAACCTCTATGAGCTGTATCAATATTAATTCATTCCGCTTCTTGACCTTACCAGAGGCTCATTACTGGACAAGCGGGGTCAGTCTGGGTTTGGCAAGTCGTGTCACGGAATGGTCGGCTTCTAATGAACTGGACATAGCTCAAGCCGTTCTGCGCCATACCACCTCATTATCACTCCGCCAATGGCATTAACAGAAGTGCCTGTCACATACAGAGCTGCCATCTTCTGCTTGGAGTAGCATAAATGTCACTTGATATCCACCTTATTTTTAGTGTAAGAACGTGTGCGGCTATTTGTACACTGAATGCACGATTCTTCTAGTGCCATCAGCAGCTTACAGTTATTTTTAGCTATACAAAACAGCTTGTTATGCTGATGCTGCAAACTGGTATTTATTATTGTATTGATGTAATTACAAAAACACTGGTTTGTAGCCGAAATAAATGTGCTGTTAACTTCACTGTTATTCTTTGTTTGTTATTCTTTTATTTCAACTGCATTATTGGATTCCTTTCTGATTTTGATAGAAGTGTAGTCAAAGTAGTAACAGCATTTTGAAGCAATCTCGCCCCAAAAAATGAGTGTGCCGTATGAGAGGCTATTTGAGGAGTTGAGGTTAGAAGCACTTGCTGTTTTGTGTCGCTCAATTTAAGATGGGTTCTCATCTGAAATCTCTGGGCAAATCCACGATCAGAGTTTAAGTCAGAGACTTCTGATCTGGCTCTGTCCACAAAAAGACCATAATACTGAATTTGGGGCTCCAGAGTCTCTGACACTTTAGAGGTCAAATTCAGCTTTCATGATGACCTTTTCTATTTTTTGGCCTGACAATTTTATTTATCAGAACACGTGTCTTCAACGAAAGCATCTTTCAGGGTAATAACCACTTATTTCTGCAATGTCACAGCTTGTGAAGTTTCTGGAATCTCATCACATTGCATTCAGTCACGACATGAAGAAATGGGCATCCATCAAATCCTCACCTAACATATTTTAATATTGTAACCAAGCGAAATTCCAGATTTTGAAAAGAGTTTTCTTCTGGGAAGATGATTAGAGAATTCTCGAGTGAAAGATGATAACAATGCATGGTAACTCAATATATTTCTTAACAAGGGTCTTAAAGAAAGGATCTTATTCATTAGCCCAAACAGGCCGGTAATGAGCATCACAGGCTAAAATTGAGTAGATCCTGTTCTTTCTAAAGGTCATTCATGCCCTAAAATGCTGGGCTGGATATGAACTTGTTATGCTCCAGATCTATTCGCTCTCTCCCTGCCTCTCCCTGCACTGTACTCTCCAGTGGATGTCAGATGTCTTTCAAAAAGCCAATTTTTGACACAAGGCCAGCATGCCGCAGGAAGCAGCTTTCAAAGTGATGGGCCCCGGGTGCTGTTGGCCTGATTCAGCCCTGCAAACAGAGGCAGACAGAGAGGAGAGATGAGAGCTAATCCTCAAATTAATGATTGCTTTGTTTCAAAGGAGAGACCTCACATGACTCATATTTCCTCACATGAAGATTGCAAAGAATCTGTGAGAGTTAGAAACACTGGAATGGACTTTTGCAAAGTCTGTGGGGTGTATGCCATTTGGAAGGGTGAAAAAAGGAAATCACAAATGGAATCTCAATTTTTCATCTCCTAGACAGAAAAATGAGGAACAAACCTTTACTGGGGGTCTCAGATTTTTCATCTTATATGTGTCTCCTGCAGATCTTCAGAAGAGGCCTCAACAATGTCACAAATTAAACAAAAAAATCATAAATCTTTTGATTCTCCATTGCCTGACTCTGCTGTTAATTTTATAGATGTATTCTCTGACAATGCATTAGCAATTGTCTCATGTTTTCCTATTTGTATTTTTCCTATGGATTTTAGATCAAACATCTAAAAACATGAAATTGTCAATCATGGTAATGCTTGTGACAATGGTATTGATGATGTTGCTGATAATTCTTGTAATGATAACAGTAGTGGTGGTAATGACAGAAATTGTAAGAGATTTTGATTACGATGACAATGGTTCTGGTGATTACTGATAATGATGTTGGTACTGGTTGTGATGAGTGTTGATGATGAAGCGAATTGTAAGGATTATGGAAAATTATGGTAATAATGCAAATGACAACGGTGGTGGTGGTGGTGGTGGTGGTGGTGGTGATGAGGATGATGATGATGATAATAATGGTAATGATAAATATGGTGGTAATGATGGATATGACTACCAACATTGATAGTGATGATGACTATAATGATGATGATGAGAATGATGATTTAATAATGAAAATGATGGTAAGGATGGAAATGATAACAGTGGTAGTGATGATGATTACAATGATGAGAAGTAGGAAGAGAAGGAGGATGGTGGTAATAATGAAAATGAAGGATGTAAATGATAATGATGATGGTAGTAATGATGAACATTATGGTAGTGATGACAATGGTGGTGGTGGTAATTATTAAAATTATGGTAATAATAACTGGTGGTGGCGATGATTATGATGGTGATAATGATTAAAAAATATGGTAATGATAACAGTGGTGGTGATAATGATGATGATGCTAATGATGGAAATGATAATGATCATTAGTGGTTGTGGTGGTGATTTAGTTGGTGCTAATGATTAAAAAATATGGTAATGATGGCAATAATAATGGTGGTGGTGATTGTGATGACAATGAAGAGGGTGGCAATACTTATGTATGACAAAATAGTGGAATTGGTGGTAGTGGTGCTGATGGTAAATATGATGATGATGACAATAATGCAGATAATGGTGGATGTGGTGATAATTTTAAGGATAATAATGATGATATTTGATGATGAAATGTGATAATGACAATACAAATGACTGATGTAGATAAGGATGATGTTAGTACTTAAAATGATGATTGGCAATTACTATGAAATTGAAAATGTGTTTTACACTGACTGCTTGCCAAATCATTTTTAATCTTGTTACAAATATGTATTTGCTTAATGTAAAGTAAAAATATCCTGTCACTGTAGTTAGAGGGTCTCACCATAATCAAATAATGCAATGAAAACTATAAACTTTAGGATTTATATAAACTATAGGCTTTGTTCTTTTGCCATCCCCTTTTTTATGAGTTAGGAAAATCTATAAAATGCGGATTACTGACAGTTGCTTTACTGTTAGAGAGTTCAGAGAGGATGGCTGATACATCATTCGTCCACAGACCTCCTTTTGTGCCTTTGCATAATTGATGAGGCCTACGTTTACATATCTCAACAGAGACGTGTGCTCTATGCCCAGTGTTGAGTGGCGGTTTTCTCCTACTGATCCCAGACCCTCACTTACTGACAAAACAAAGATTATATGGATCCACTGTGGCGTTAGAGATATCATTAACTCTGCAGGGTTTATACAAAAATTTCTAGCATAAGGGACGACAGACACCTCTCAAAACATCTTCTACTGTTGGAGATGAGTCAAATCAAGAATATTGCTTTATTTTCAGCTTGTGCTTGGCTGTATTGATGCATTTGGACAATAGATGCATTTTTAATTGAAAATAAATGAATAGAGGTTCTGTATGTGTAGTCCAGGATGTGAAGTGTAGAAAGCTAAAGCCATGGGAAAACACACACACACACATATATACTGTACACAGGGTATACAAAGATAAGCTCATTCACACACTGGAACTTTGTTCCAAAGCCTAGGAAGCTGCCTACAGCCTATATAGCCAGCTACCCAAAACTGAATCTCATGAGTGACTAATTTGGATGTACACAGACACCAGCTTCCACATGTGATGTGCATAGGAAGAGACTCGCCTCACAACTTTTTACAACAGAGTTTATTTACGTTTTGCTAAGCTTACAGCAGCTTTGTCCGAAACCACTCCATATCCCCTATATAGTGCACTACTGGATATCATTTTGCAGTGCTGTCTAAATTCTGAGTGAGCAAGTTCATTAGCTACATTTGTTCACTACTTTTTAACCACAATCTTTTCAAATTTTTTGAGTGTACAACCAATGTAACATTTACCGTAATCCAATGTGGAGAGCTGGAAGAGATTCTGGGAGAGAGTGATTTTGAATAAGAGATGCAGTTTACATCAATGGTGGACAGTAACATTTTTCAAGTATCTGTACTTTACCGGAGAAGTTTTATTTTTAGTAACTTACTTTTACTTCACTACATTCCTAAGCATAAGATTGTGCTTTTTACTTCACTACATTTCATAAAACATATCGTTACTCATGTATCACGTGCTCCGGGATGCAGAGGAGCGATTCATTAACAAACTGATTATTTTTAATGAACCTGTCCAATCGGTTCGCAAATTGCACCAAAAGATTTATTGTCGAACTGGAATGATCCAATTGCAGCTGCTCTCGATTAGACAATTCACTGATTCAAACAATCCGTTCAGAGCAAGTCTCCAGTGAACTGAATTCACAAGTAACAACAACTGGTGCGCATGACTGATGATGCGTAAAGTAAGTTACCATTAAGATTAATAACTAACTGAAAATCATATTTAGGTAAAAATTGTCAGTTTGTTACATTGCTGTAAAGGGTGATCCATTTAAGCCCACTGAAATGAATGCAGACACATCAACATCAGTGTCTCCAGGTTAGCATTCATATTCCATGCTGCTGTAACGTTAGCAGTTCTATTAAAATGCTATGCATTTAGCCCTACGTCTGTTTTTATATTGTTTGTCAACAGTATATATTTTTATATTGTTTGGATCACATCTGAGGGGGAAAATAAAGGATGTGATGTTCAGGTAACTACTGTAATTATCAAAGTGGGAAGTAATAACCTCTGGGGGTGTTTGGCCAGGAGTGTTTTTACAACACAGACAAGGTTTGAGAAGAAAAAAAAAAAGAAAATATTTTCCTTCAAATATTTTTTCTAACTTATTCTCATGTCATATTCAACTGTAACGTTCTGCAAAACAATTACCCTTAGCTTTAAAACACTTTTTTCTTACTGGTGAAAATTAGATGATCAAATCGTTTTCTCTCAGGTACATTGCAGTGTAAGCTTCACAGTGAACATTACTACATCATGATCGTCAACGTGGTCAAATCAACAACAAAAATATACTGTATCTCGACCTCCATATAGTGGTTATTTTGGGAAAATCCCAGGTATTTTGAGCAGTAAGATTATAAAAAATATGTTTAAGGGTGGGGTTAGGTGTAGGTTATTCGTACAAATTCATACAAATTGGCAGCTCATAAAATACGTACGGTTTAGCAAAAATCGCATTCGTCAGGTCGTACGAATTTGTACAAATTAGCCACCTTGTAAAATATGTACCAATTGCTGTGAGATCGGGCTGGTAAAACTTTCAGATGCAGCTAAATTTTTATATTTCACATTTTGGATCTGGATTGAAAATCCAGCATTTTGTTGATCCTGATAAGCACTCATTGTCATAGCTGTAACCACAACGGCTTTCTTCTTTCATGAGGTTTTGCATGAAGTTTTGCACTTTGTTTCCAGGCAGAACATTAAAGACCGCTACACATGTCTCCCAGCAATCCTGTATAATTCAACTTATCTGACAATGACTTTGAAAATCCTGAAGTATTTCCACTTTTGTGTGCTATATGCAATAGATGTTTAGCCACCATTCTGTGAGCGTGACGTCTGAGACTGAGACTAATGTTATTATGATATCATGTTCTAGCTAACCAAACAAGCTTTTCTTAAACAAACAGAGTTAAGTTATGCCAATTGATATAAGCTTTTAACTTACAAAATAAAAGCTAAATGAAAACAAATAAAGGCATTTGAACATTTTTGTTTCATTTATGGGATATTTAATTTCAAAAGAACTAATTAGCATATGTTCTTTATGGTGTATTAAGAATAAATATACCATAAAGCAAGTTCTATCATTTCTGAACAGGCACAAAATAGATAACATTTCTTTCTCAGTCAATAGAAAGGCTTTGCTGATGAAGGGGTATAGGATTCCTATTCAATTTCCATTTCAATATGAATTGAAACGGCAACATAAAAGAAACATTTGCATTCATCAAAACATTTCATGAGGTCTTGAATCATTTAAATAAGCAGACATTCGTCTTGTTTGTTTGATTAATTTAAAGTTTAAAAAACAGATATATTTAACAACAGATGTTTCAGAAACTCTTTAGATTATTTTTTATTATTAATGTATGATTATCATTATTTTTTTCCTGGTATAGAAACTCTTTAGGAACTGGCTTTGTTGTGTGTTGAAAATCAAGTGCGTGTGGTGAAAGTGTGCATGCCCTCATAACCTACCCTTTATTAGCCTTCATATCTCAACACTGGTTTGTTGAAAAGGTCACACATACAGTACTGTAGGTCATCAAAAAAAGGAAAAAAAAAAAAAAACTGAACAAAACGCAAATGTAATTTTCATAAAGGATGATGATTACAAAAATGTGAAGAGAGTTTGCATATTTACATGCATTTACATGTATATTTAGATTATTATAATTTATATTATAAATAAATATATTAATATATACACATATTTTTTCTGAAATACATGCATGTGTGTTTGTGTGCCATTTTACTATATATCAGTTTCTTATTTATAGCTATAAAATAACCCCTATTATGGGACATGAAAGTTCATATTTTGGTTTTGGGAATCCCGAACAGGTTAACATGCATGCATGAAAAAAAAAAAAAAAAACACTTAAATTTTTTTACAATATGCATTTATTTTCACCTTATAAGTTAATTTAAAGCTGCGTTTGCGAGCTTTTAGCACTCCATAAGTGAAAAATGTGTATATATATATATATAATAAAAATGACAAAAGCACATAAAATTACTAAAATGTAAACAAAAATAAAATTGAATTCTTAAAATATAAAGAATACCTTAAAAGTATATATAGTTTCGAATTAAACCACTTCAATTTAGTATTATTTATATTTTGGTGGTATAATTAAATATTTGTTTACACTTATTTGCAATTAAGTAATCAGCATATCATCTAATTTATTCCAATAACATTTGTAATGGATGGACTCCATTACCATTTTGTGTCTTCATCACAAAGCCTTATTTCCGATCGATAAAGTAATAATTTTCTATAATAAAAAAAAGACCCCACTTCATCTCTAGTGTTTATTTACTGGCCATGGTTTACGATCTCTCACACTAATCTCCTGGTGAGATAATCACAGGCCCCTCATTTGATCTGGGCCTCCTGGGTGAAGTCTGGCCAAAGTCTCCCATCAGCAATTTCCTGTTGTCATTGATTCTGCTGTTGTTCAGTAGCACACAAGAGACCCGATGCTCGTTTCAGCTGGCCCAGGACCAGTTTACCTGGCCCGCGTTGCACATACTAATGCTGCTGAGCTTCAAAGCGCTGACTGGACTTGAACATCCAGGACATTGCAGAAAAGAGGTCTCCTGATCTTGTGCAGTGGGATGTGTACTATTGCTAATCCCATTTAGAACTCTTCAACACTGTGAACGGCCTGGTGGAATATTCATGAGGTAATTAGAAAAATGCTAATTAATTCTTCATAAATTATTAACAAATTGCCAACACACATGCTAACATCTGTTTGTTTTGGGCTTGCAGAAAAAAACGGTGTGTTGAGTGGTACCACACTGCATTCCAGTGGTTGCTGATGGTATAACAACACATCCATCAAATGCATATTCTGGGTTAAGGAATAGTGCACCCCCTAAAAAGTCAAGTTAAATCAAATCCCATCATTGTGTGTTCCACCTCAAGTTGCTCTAAATCTGTTTCCCTCAAAAGAAGATACACTGAAGAAAGCAGTTGACAGTAGCCACTGACTTCCATAGTACAGAGAAAAAAAAGTACTAGACATCAATGGATTGGTCACCAACATTCTTCAAAATATCTTCTTTGGTGTTCAAATGAAGAAAGAAATGCATACAGGTTTGGAACAACAAAAGAATGAGAAATACATTTTCACTTAAAGCTATACTGACATCAACTATGACTACAATAATAATTCTAAAGCATATCTCAGGCAAAGCAGCAAAGGCCTAAAAATAACCTGTCAATATGGGAATTGATTTGTGTATACAAAAATATAGCCATCTATGTGATGTGAGATAACCGTATTGTATGTAACTATTCTTTTGAAGATGGAGAAGCTTTATGTTCAGAAGGGCATAAGTGTGCATCACAGAGGCACTACTAAGAGGCCAGCTTGATGAGTGGTGTTTAGGTTAAAGAGGGGCATAAGCTGAATCAATAGAAAGCAATTGATGGGGGCTTAGTTTGGATGGACTTTGACATTAAATACAAAGATGTTGCTCTCGAGTGTACGTACACCAGAGGATAGACTATACAATTGCTATTGACAGTAAAGTCACTACATTGAAAAACAAGGCTCTGTAAACATAAAGATAGCAGACCACATATTAACTAGATGCCTTTGTGCTATGATTGGTGCATGTTTTTTCTTCAACTAGGGACACGTTGTCTTTGTGGAATAAAACATCTGAGCAAATTAGAGAGAAAAACACATAACAAGTGTTATGCATGGGAAACCTTGAACCCTCACACTGAAAAAAAAAGAAGGAAAAAAAAAGGAACATGGAACATGACAAAGAGATCAAGGTTCTGCCTTGGCCTCTAAAGTCCTCAAAATGTCTCAATCTAATAGATCATCTAGGGATGTGCTGGACCAACAAATATGATCCATGGAAGCTCCACCTTACAACTTGCAGGACCTGCAAATCTTTTGGTGCCAGAAACATTCAGAGGCAGGGTTTATAATGATGATAACACTTCATTATCTCGCCCATTTTTTGCTGATAGAGGACATCAGATTTACTTGATATTGTCCCATCAAGACTGACCAAGCAAACTTTTGATGTAGTTGGGCGTTTATTGATATTAAGCGGCTGCCTTATATTGTACAGGTTTAACAGTCGGTAGGGATTCATGGCACTGTTTTAAAATTGTTTAAAATTGTTTATTGCACTGTTTTTTTTTTTTTTTTTTAAAAAGTCCTATCTAACTAATAGGATCTTTGAAGTTACCCTGGATGAATTTACCATTTTTGGCCTTTTATACATGTGGGATCCCCCAAGGATCTGTTTTGGGACCGATTTTGTTTTCATTGGCCATGATGTAACTATTCAATTTTCAATTCAATTCAAATTTATTTGTATAGCACTTTTCATGATACATATCATTGCAAAGCAGCTTTACACCAAAGTAA
>JAUMHE010000067.1:5072548-5088941 GCA_032359235.1 Enteromius mattozi | reverse complement strand
ATTCCATGCGATATAATTAAATCTAGCGTGTGATTAAAACGATGAGTGGGCCCAGTAACATTTTGCTTTACTCCAAACTATTTGAATTACTTTATGAAAGTAATGCAACCGATTACATTTGATTACTTTTCTAAATTCTAAAGGTTTTCAACTGTTAATCATTTTCAAACAAAGGGTTAACATTACAGTAACATACAGCACTTTCAAAATCCATCATCACTTGAATTAAGATTATGTTAATTTAATTTTAGCACAGCCTCCGCAAAATTAGACTTAATTTGAGATCATTCTAAAGTTAAAAATACATTTAACACTAAAGCAAGAAAAACTTTAGTAGCTATGATACTGGTTTAAATCACATATTTGCATATGACAAGAAACACTGACATATAGCAATGTCTTACAAAACTAAATGCAGTTTATGTTGGGGTTAAAAGTAACCATAAATTGTTGTTTTTTTTAGTTAAATGTAACTATACTTACATTTTAGAAACTTTACAGCACATTGGTCAACTTACTGTTGTTTTTAATTGTGCTTTAGAAAAAAATTGCCTTGCCTTGCCTTATGTGTAGTGTGAAAAGTCACCGCATATGGACAAGGCAAAGCAGAAGGTGGCGATGCAGTAGAAACTAATCAGAAACTTCACTGGTTCTGGTATCTAAATTTTTACACTATTTAATGCATTCCTGTGTATAATACTACTTTATTGGCAATAATAATAATAAAAAGAAAGTCTCCCCCTTTACAAGATCTGCACCAACTAAAGAAATATTTGAGTCAATAGTTAATTGAGTGGAATAAAGTCAGAGAAACATTCATGTACTTCTGAAATTAACTTTCTCGAAGAAATGTATATTTCAATCTTTCATTGTCTATGCAGCTGTCTGGATAAAATAATATAGACACTTCCTCTATGATTATCTATAACCTGAGTGGAACATCTCACAAGTGTTGCTCCTGTGCAAGAGTGAGCTCAGTTGCTGAGCAACAGTCTTCCCCAGTACCTTGGAGATAAAAGACATATGTGAAATAGACTGATAATTAAACCAATCACAAGGATCTGCTTTCTTAATTAAGTCTTTAATGTCAGCAGTTTTAAGGAATTCTGGCATGAGACTTAGCAAAACCATTGGGTTATTTTTACTAATCCGCGCGCCACAATTTACCAACTTAACACTGTGAATCTATGAGCAGCATTAAAGGTACAAGACTGAACAAACATATGCTGTTCTCTGAGATGGGACCAGCCAATTGGCTCAAAAATAACAAGCTGTCAGTGGAAGGAACACATAGACTGTTAACTGTAAACTGAAGACAGACTCATTTATTGCTTGGATCTTTGCTATTTCAGCCACTGTGTGTAAAATGTATCTATTCTTATGCTTAAAGGGCTCACATAATGAATTCTTTAATTTTCCTTGACCTTTTCAAAAGTTCCACCAATGTGCAAAAAGACCATTTATTTAAACCACACTGCAAAGAGTCGCATTCTGGTGTCAGATAGATGAATATATTAACAGGCACAAGCACCTGGTATCTGCATCTTTGTTCATTAATGGAATAGTTCACCTAGAAATTAAAATTTACTCCCCTAGCAAGCCAAGATATAGATGAGTTTGTTTGTTCATCAAACCGGATTTGGAGTAAATTATGATTACATCAACTGCTAACCAATGGATCCTGTGCAGTGAATGGGTGCCGTCACAATGAGAGTGCAGCTAATAGAAACAACACAATAACTCCACATGACTCCAACCCATAAATTAACATCAAACATATCCATTATTAAGGCATTTTACCTGTACACTACTGCTTCTGGCCAAAATGTGAATCCATAATCCATAAAACCACCCACTCACATTAAATCCCACTGACATATTGTTTTAGAACTGCTTTGCTTGTAAACAGTGCCTGATCTGTGCATATATCTCTGATTTAGACAAGCCGACTTTTTCATAAAAAAACAATAATATAGAAACAATAGTTGTCTTGTCAATAGAAATGTCTTGATGTTTATTTGTTTTTCCTTAGGTTTCATTTCACAAGACAGACTGCAATGGATTATTTATTTATTCATTTATTGTTTACTTTATTATTATTATTATTATTATTATTATTATTCTGACGGCACCCATTCATTGCAGAGGATCCACTGGTGAGCAGGTGATGTCAATTTTACAAAATCTAAAAAAAAAATAAATAAAATAATAATAATAGTACATAACAACCTTACAAGCACATGAGGAACACATTTCATAGACTTCATAAACCTTAATAACCATAAATCTGAAACGAAAGAGGCTGTTTTGTATGAATAATTGTATGTATTACTTTTGCAATACATTGAATTATGTACATATTGGATGAACTTTACTAATAAATGTACATTAGCAATAAAACCCCTTAATTATCTGCTCAGAGAGGAGATAATGTGTAATGTTAATGTAAAACCGTTGACCTTTTTTATGGTATAGCTGTGGCTCAATATTCTATGTCTAAAAGAACGATGCAGGAAAATGGATATATTGTCATGGTCTTACTTTTTCATCATGTAATTAATTCAGGAATCACCAAGAAGAGTCACACTGCATCTAAATAAAGGTTATTCTGAATCTTTAAGTCTTTGTAATTTGCATTTACGAGAGCCACTAGATGCTGCAGCTGGCTTGAAACTGCAGATAAATACTGCCACTGTTGTATCTTGCATCATATAATTGTTCTGATTAGACAATATGTATTAAAGTCAGCTTGTTCAGTTCAAACATCAGTAACACATAACTGATTATATATTCTCTTACTCATGAATAGACTCACTGATCTAATGAATAATTCAATGATTCAATCATAAGTGATTCAGATCGCTGCTGTATAAGCACTATTTCAATTTGACAACAAACTTTGTATTCAGCATAATGCTCATGTTTTATTCATAAATAATTCCTTTTACTATGCTGATGAAATATCTGACCCATGTAATGACATCATCAGCTGACAATCGTGTCCTTCATCAAATCAACAGAAATGGCAAAGTGTTTTGTGAGAGCTAAAGGTGTTGAATCAGAATCGATCAATGTGACAAATGACTTTGTTTATTGCCTCAGGTGATGTACCTACCGGGAAACTTCATTTAGCACAATGATGTCTCTGTTCTCTTGAGGAAAACGCCTTTCGCCTTCTTCAATCTAATATAGCTGACATCAAATGATACACTAGAGGGCGAAAGAGATTCGTTTTACTGTTTGTGGAAAGCGCACTGCGTTCATTTGACCGACCTTGTCCGTTCCTTAAAGGGACAGTTATTATTTACTCACCCTTCCCTTCTGAATCAGGGGCGGATTTAGTGAATTTGGGGCCTCAGGCAAATATAGGAACGGGGCCCTATATTTGCACACATTAACTGTTATTTGCTGCTGCACAATGGTGCCACATAGTTATGTCTAGTGTTTAAAATTTTTTCATGTACAAATTATTATGGGATTCTTTCATTAACATTAACATTTCAGTTAGCAGACACTTTTATTCTTTCATGTTGCAGATCACGAAATAGCAATTGATTTACAGTTGAGACATAAGAACAGAAGTATACAATTATTATTACTTATTATATTTAATGACACACACAACCCTGTTTGGGCTACATTTTCATGCAGCTAAATTCCCAATAAATCTGTTTGCATTGATACTGTTTCTGTTGTCATAAAACGGGATGAATATGAAAAAGTGACTGAATAGTAACTTATTAAAACTACATAACCAGCTCTACCTTCCAAGATGTTAATCCGCACAAAAATTCTGACTTATAATTGAATCATCGTCTGATAAAGTCAAACAGGAGTTTTCAAACTAAAACAGGTTCTGTAGCATTTTCAAAAGCATCCGTTTTCGAGGGTAGAAAACGTCGGATTAGTGTAAACGATAAGCGTAACCGTAGCAAAAGTTACACATTTTAAAACGAAAACCCACTAGTGTAAACGGGGCCTTAGAGAAGCAACATATCTTTTAACTGAAAGCGCAGCTCCTTTCAGCCATTCGCTGAACGAAGCAGACCCAGAGCACGCGCTCCTGTGGCAGTCAGTATCAGATGCAGAATATTTTCATTTGCTACAAGCAAGATACACAAGAAGCATGTTCAACTCGTTTACTAATGGTCGTCGTAGTAATAAACACAGTAAATAGCAACTGTTTGCGTGTCCTCGCTTAATGCGCATCTCGTGTATGAAAAGCATTCTGGGGGCCCCTTGGCCTTCGGGGGCCCAAGGCAGTCGCCTACCTTTGCCTAATGGGTAAGTCTGCCCCTGAACAGCATATGCTGGTTTAAGCTGGTCCTTTGCTGGTTTATGTGCTGGCAAAAACCAGCAAAAGGACCAGCAGAAACCAGCATCCCAGCTTCAAAACATACCTAACCAGCATATGCTATTTTTTTCATTGCCATTCTAAATCTTAATGATTTCTTTCTGCCGTGGAACACAAAATAGATATTTATAATAATAATAGGAAGTATAAAAAGTGATCAAAGGAAACTAGGCCTACTTCTCAGTGCTGATAATCTCTCTTTAAGCAAAGGAACTATATGTATTGTTGCTGTTAATGAGAAAACTGTACAAAGGAGAAACATTTCTTTTAGTTTGATCATGTGTTCGGACCACAGAGGATGTGGTAACCGTTTCTGACACAGGTAATTAACCACCATAGAATGTGCCAGGAAACGATGTAGCGCTTCTCCGATGACAGCAAATAAATTTGCGAGATCTGCCTTTCACTTAAAGTAGGGTATATTAATGTATTCCGTTATAAGGGAGAAAACCAACTTTGCAGTGTCTTCATGTTCAGTTATGTGGAACATGGTCATAGTCTTTATCGTCACAGGTAAGCACAAATTCATAATTTTAATTAAGCATATTAAGCATTTAATTTACTTTTTCAATACAGTATGCATTCGGTTGACAGTACATGGAACCTATGGTTGTGTGATGACCAGTCCAGACCAGAAGGTTAATGCTGGGAGAGATGTAAATCTTTCATGTAATTTCTCACAATGTCCTGGACCTCTGGACGTCATGTCTCTTAGTGTGGAGTGGGAATTCGAGGTAGGCTTATTTTTTTTTAGGAATACAGAAACACAAATATACATTACACTTTTTACACAAGCATGTATTATAATTAATTTTCTGTTACTCTTCGTATTTTTTAAACACAGGATATCTCCTCTGAGCCAAAAATAATCATCTACTATATCAGAAATCAAACTGTACCACTTCCTGGTGTGTTTTTTCAGGGAGATGTCAAATTAGGGAGTTTTGATATACATCTCCCATCCGTGACCTATGAGAACAATGGAACTTATTTATGTAGATTGCGTCTAAATGGCTTTTTTCACAAGAATCAAACACACCTGGTTGTGCAATCAGGTAGGAAACCCCTTCTTTTTTCAACAGTTTATGTATTGCTTATTTGTCTGTCGTTACTAATTGTGGGCCAATTGTTCATGTAACAAAAAAGATAAATACATAAAAATACTGGACAAAGGAATATTATTATTCAGCCAATAAATTAAGATATAAAGTTAATCCCAAGCACCAGTAAAGATAATTATGATGTTACAAAAGATTTTAATTGTCGCCAGTATTTTATTTATTTATTTTTTTTTTTCTTGTGATGAGTGCAATTCATCTTATTTTAATAAAATTTATGCTAATTAAGTGCTAGTGGTTCAGTTGGAGGCTTATGCAGAATTGTCTGATTTTTCTTTATTTTTTGGGGAAATGGAAAGACCTCTTAGTGTTTAGTTATGCTGGATATTTAAAAGGGTTGAGCAACTGCATGTGTGCATGTTCTGTGATCGTATGATTGGGGGACAGGACCAATGACCATATATAGACTGTGTAAATTATGCCCTATTTTATTATTTATTTATTTATTTCAGTTAAAATTAATAACCTGCATAGTATTTGTTCACATGCTAAATGTACAATTTGCAGCATACAAATTTAATGAAGTATATAGTGAAGAATAGTTGTATATAATGCTCACAAAGCAGCATTTATTTGATCACAAATACAACAAAACTGTAATAATGTGAAATAATATGACATTTTTTTTTAAAATAACAAAATAACTTTTTTTTTAACTCTATTTATACCTTGTGATGCAAAATTGAATTTTTTCAATTCTAAGAGCACTCAATAACTAATATGCGCAAATTTGGTGTTGGTAATATTTGCGCATATTAGTTATTGAGTGCTCTTAGAATTGTGTTCAGTAGCTTGCTAATAAATGCCAGACTAAATGAAAAACCAGATTTAGAATTAAATTCCCATAGCATATCCAGCATACATTAACACCTGTCAAAGTTTACAAAATGCTAATATTTTAATCAAAGGTTTCTTTGTGGATTAGTTTGTACAAGAGCTCCAAGTTCTCCTCTTTCTTTTCCTCAGCACTGACCAGGAGAATCAGTCCAGGTGTGAATAATCTGCAGACACATCCTCTCTGGTGGCCGTATCTGGCATCAGTGGCTGGGTTTGTGTTACTAATAGGTACTGTGTTTTTGGGGAGGAAAGTTTACAGATCAACCCAGAGAGAAAATAACTCAAAGTAAGTCACTGTCAGTTCACAGAGAGAAATAGCAGCTGGTAAGGCATTTTTCTTGCTTCATGTCGTGCTTTATTTTCTACTAGGTTAAATATGGAAGAGGTTAAAACCAGCACTGACACCGAAGACAGAGGAATAACATACAAGGTAACACATCTATGTAACTTCCTTCTTTATGTCTGCTCTCAATTCCTCTCTTTGCTCAATTATAATAAATAATAAATAAACAATTCTTGATTTAAGTATTATTAAATCAAATTTTCTTTGATTTACATTTATTCTGTTTAAATTAAGAAAACTGTGGTTGATGTCTGATTCTTAAATGTATAAATGGGTTGTTGCTTGGGTCTTGTCTCAGGTGGGATTCAGCATGCCTGACCTTGCAGACGTGAACAGTCCTCCCAGCAATCCAGATAACATCTATGTTACCATGGTAGGATGGACACGAAAACAAAATGTGACTATTTGGGTTGTGAAATGTTCTGTAAGTGTTAAGTGAGAGTAGATTTTGCGTGAGAACTTTTTGAACTTCCCTTGTGAAAAAAAAGTGTGCATAACTGTATTGATGCTTGTTGTGCACTTTAAATCTTAAAACTATATTTTTAGAAATATTATTTGCAAATAATAACGTTTTAATAAAAGTCCACTTAAGTATACTCAACGAAAAACACTTCCATGACTATGTTTCTTAACATGTTTCTTTCCATGACTATGTTGCTTAAAAGTAACTTTGGTAACACTTTCTGTGAAGCGTGTATTTATGATACATTATAAGGGTATTCTTAAGGCATTATAATATATTTATAATCCATTATAATATTTACGTGTTTGTGATTATAACTTTTAAGATTATGATTATGTATAACACACAATTAACACTACAGTATATTAAATCTACTTAATTTATAATGGACTATATCATATCTTGATACCTTACAACATCTTGTGAGTGGTTAGGTGCTGAATAATATTTGAGTGTTTCCTGTGAGGCTCATATTGAGGCTAATGTGAGCTAGCTAATACTTTCAACTGAAACATGAAATGTAGTTGCAGTGTTATCAACTGTCATGCTTCTCCGGGCTTCAAGGATGGATCTGAGATGCAGGATGAATCCAAACATAAAGTTTTTAATAATAAATCCAGGGTGACATTGAACAGGGTACTGAGACAGCAGGTGAATACGCAATAACATATACAACGACCGACAACTAGAACTCAAAAGGAAACAGTTTAAATACAAACGGAAACAAGGAGGGAAACTCAAAACACCTGTGAAACACGGCTGGGATTAAATCAAACACTAATGATGATACACAGACAGGAAACTCCAAACATGGGCAAAACACGTGAGAACGCAAGTTATTTATAACGCATTATGCTTTCATTATAATGCCTTAAGAATACTCTTATAATGTATTATAAATACAGGCTTCATAGAAAATGTTCTTCAATATATATTCCATGGACAACAGAATTATGAAATTACATAAAGTTTTACTTAAGTTCTAAAACTCTCTTTAAACCCTCTATATTTATTTAAAATATATGAATGCATCATTACATTAAATATATTTTATATAGACTAAGCATACAGTATATGCAATTTTGTTCTTAATGACTTGAATCTTCATCATTGTGCATGAAATATGTATATGCATACATCCCTTCATGTGTAAACTGATTCTTAACAATTTACCACAGAAAAAGTGTGTTCTCAATTTGTAAAATGCCTTTGTTTGTGTGTATTCTCAATTGCTGGAAGCAGCATGGTTTCCCATTGGCACCAGATGCTCCTGTCACATCTGGACGCAGCAGACGTCTTCCTTCTGATTGGCAGCCGAAGGATGAAGAGGAACCGGTATATGTCCGCTGCCACCAAGATTTATCAGTCAGATCACGTCACCTAAAAGATGAGATACAGAATAACTGATTATTTAAATTAGTGAGATACATATTATATAGTCCCCAAACAGACGTTTTATATACTCTTTTTCAATATGTACAATATCCCTCATAATAAATGTGTTCTTTCCTCATGCACCTTTATCATCATCTACCCAATGTCAACAGTGGTCAATATAGCTTAGTTATCGCACTTCATTGTGAGCTTCAGCCCTCGACCTTTTCTCTATCTTCTCAATGACTTCTCATCAGCATGAAATTGACACTTCTTCTAACTGTCTCTCTGTCTCTGAAGAGGCGAACAAAATTCCCCTGCAGTGGAGAAGTGGTTCTAAGCATTACACACTTAAGTATTTATGCCAACTGTCCTTGATTTGAAATTTGAGATACCGCAGACCAAGAGTTTTATAAATCATAATAGTGGCTATAACCATCACTGACACTCAAAGAATGTGCTCTCGTTTCACTAACCAGATAAATACACTGCCTACTGTATATCTTTAATAATCGTCGTCGTATCTTTCGGCACCATTCTCATCTCTTATGTGTAGTTTCACCTTCTGCTCATCTCTAGTGCACTTCGATCTCCATTAGTGAGGAGATGAGGAGAGGTGGTCCTACAGCAAGCTAGAGCTTCGTTATTTGGTTTTGCGTCAACGGCCGTTTGGATTTTCTCAGGCTGATTTCTTATTTTTTTTTTAATTGATGAGAGGCATGTAATATAAAGATGCGTTCTGATTTTGTAAAAATAATGTAAAATGAGGCATGTCGCATTTTATTTGCTGCTATTATAGTGCATTGTAACACTGTTCAATTGAACCCTCAAGTACGACAAATGACGAACCATAACCATACTATCAACCAGTTTTCCTTCTACAGACACTGCCAGCCATATCATAGCACAAAATAAAAACATTTAACGTATTTTTTGTATAATTTAAACGAAGAAATAGATTTTTCTGGTCTTATTTTCCGCTACGTTTATTGTCATCGACCAAAATGCCTATTTTATTGCATTTTGGGAAAACGCAGTGGGCGTCCGTTTTGAAATTATCCTGTGTTGCAATGATGGTAATTCTGGGTAAGTAAAAAAGCTTCTAATATAGGGGGGAAATAAAAGCGCATCATTCGACGTTAAAATCACGAATATGTCATTACACCATAGCATTTGATAGGTGTTACAGATCATGTGTCAAATGCATTGAGCAACACTGTTGTGATGGTATTTGCACATCGCCATCAGCATCCCTGTTTTGATTGTGAAGCCATTGTGAGCGCATATTCAGCTTGACAATATAATGTAAACAGGAAAAAGCTTATTATGTCTATTTTCATACAAAAGAAACAGTACTTCTAAGTGTTTCATTCAAGCAGCTTTAAATAACATTGAGCAATGCTGCGGGTTTAATGATCTGTTAGCATTATACGATTAGGTCCGTGTCGTATTGACGATACAGTATGTGTCAATATAGTGTTTGGATCACTCCGTTCATTTATTTTATCAGTGAGGCTTTCTTGAAGCTACATCGTTACACCAGTAGGTGGCAATAAATGAATGTGTTTATGAGCGAGTCATAGAATTTAAACAACAAAAACAATAAAAATAACAATCATCATCATATCATAGTTAATATTACTTTAGAATTATATTATGCATTAATGCTTTATAATAATACAATACTTTTAGATGAGGAGAACATATATTCTATTTTCTTTTTTCTTCTAAAGAGTTATTTACATTTTCTCATTCTGGGACAACTTATATACATTACTTGATGTTTGTTTTGTAATCTGTTTGCATTTTTAAATTATTATTATTATTTTTTTTTAAGCATAAAATGCAACAACTTTGAAGCGCAATATCTCTCGCAAAACAAAAACATATAATTCCAGGGTGGCGACGTCATAACCAATACGCATGTTCTGGTTATTTTGCAAATAGGTTTATGCTGCAGCTGTGGCCGCATAATTCAAGGTTGCATGAGGTTTATGTATTTCAACAGAAAGCAGATGACCTACTTTCTTGTGCAGAATCCATGTGGCATAGTCTACAAATTATAATCCATTAATGTTTTCTTAGCGAACTGCTGTACATTGTAGGCTTAACATAAAGGAAAATGAGAAGAACGCACCACCAGAGTTTCACAGAGCTGAAGTGGGAAGTTGAATTCAAGTTCAAGTGCAAACAATGCAGTTTTTCTAAACAAAAACATGACCTGCAATTATAATTATAATTCAGTTTCTACCTCCAAAAGTCCTTTACTTCTAATCCTAAATTATTTAATAAGTTTAGATGGCATGAGCATATCTAAAAATCTAATAGCCATTAGACATTTTCTAAACATAGATAACAAATCTCCATAAGAATGCAGAATTCATGTCTTCACATGCTCACATTTCATGTGGATTTATATATTTATTTAAATATAAATGCCAGTTTGTTTAATATTTTTAAACTACTACAATAGCATTCAGAAATGTGGCATGTTGAAATATGTTCTGAATTTTTAAGGCAAGTTTTTATTTCAAAAACTTGGCATTAGTGACTTCCCTAGATAAAAAAGATTTGCATATCAGTAACACATTCAGATAAGTACTATGCATTTTAGCAATATTTGTGTGTCATCCTGTTCTCCAGGAGACTGAACTTAATACATTTCAGTCAGCTACCTGAAAAAATACTGTATACTGTATATTTAAACCGCCTCCTCTTCTTTTTCAGTATAAAGGTACACTACACTACAGTTTTTACATTATTATTATTATTATTATTATTATTTTATTTATTTAATAAAATAACTCAGATTTGGTAAGCATAAGAGACTTCTTTTAAAAACAGAAAACATAAACCACTATTTGGAGTAAAGTCTGTCAGCATTTATTCACCATCGTGTTAATCCAAAACCATCCACCTTATCTTGCAAAGCAGAAGTTAGCTATTTCCTGTCAATGTGTGAGACTTCCAACTCATTAACTGCTAAAAAACTAGAAGAATAACAAAGTGCGGTGAACTGCAAAACGGTGTGCGCTATAGAGCAGTGGTTTTATGATTGATTATGATTATGAATTAACATAATAAGATAAGAAATATTACTTTGCAATGTCTAGCAGCATAACTCACCATTTGTACAGGTAAAATAATTCAAAGCGGTGCCACACACACAGTACGTTAAAAATAAGGATAGGATGTTCTTTCTTCTGTGGAACATCATGTGGAATTCCTTTCAAACAATGAAATATGATGACCGAGAGCTGTCGAGCTATAAACAGAACAAAAAAGCAACATAAAAGACTTGTGCAGTATATTTCAAACCTTTTTGTGAGGAACAGACAAATTTTTGTTCTGTTATTCACTGAAGATTTTGTGAGTCGTGGTCAACATTCACTGCCATTGTATGGGAAAGAGCAGCTTGGACATTCTGCTATAAATAACTACTTTTGTGCTCTAAAAAGTAATGCAGATTTCAAGACATGGTGGAGATAGGGTGGGTAGTTGATGACATAATATTAATTTGGGGGTGAACTATCACTTTAAATAGTAAATCAATAGATAAGATCCAGCTGCAGTAGCACAGTTATCTGTAAGCCGAGTGCAACATATGGTAGATTATGAGAAAATGATAGCTGTTAATACCTGCTTCTCACTGAAATACAGATGCCTGGTTTTGCCCACAATATTTTATTCATTAGGCAGAAACAAATGTGGTGTACTGAAACCATCTAAGCAGGTTTGTTGTGGTTGCATCAGTTTTAGCAAACGTATTCTGTTCAGTTTTTAAATTAAGGAGATGATTTCAGTAATTAAGAAAAATCACATGAATATGAGTGAGAAGTGAAATGAACAGTGGACATCCCAGACTGTATATCAGCACACTTAGAACGCTGCTCAGCCAATCAGATTATAGGACTATAAGTCACTGACATCATATTTACTAATGATTGATTTTGGAAATGTAGACAGAAATATTTCAAATATGGATGATTTGAAATACGTGCCATTAAGTACATATAATTGTCATTTCCAACAGAAATGAACACTATAGGTGCTAAAACAGCAAGCACTTTTAAATGTTTTCGTACACGCTTATGACTACAGTTAGTTATCTCATCCAGGACAGAATTGGACTTTAAGGGATAGCTCACCCAAAAGTGAAAACTTGATATTTATCTGCTCACCCCAAGGCATCCAAAGTGTAGGTGACTTTGTTTCTTCAGTAGAAACAAATGAGGATTTTTAACTCAAACCGTTGCAGTCTGTCAGTTATATAATGGCAGTCAATGGGACTCATGGATTTGAGAGTCAAAAAAACCTACATAGACAAAACCAAATTTTACCCTGTGGCTCGTGAAGATACATTGAGGTCTTAAAATAAAGATCAAAAGCTGACGTCGATGCGTAACGAGCTGGCTGTTGTGAACGCACTCAGGACAGTTGGACATTGCGGTGAATCAGAAATAAAATATGTATATGTATATGAACTATATATGTGAACTATCCATTTAAGATGCACAATCCATTGTATGAATCCCGTGAAAACATGACTCACTGTAAAAGAGCGCAAAGATGACTAATCGAAAAACAAAACCAGCATCATATAAAATGTGCCATGATAAAAATATGCTTTTTAGCATGTCGTGAAACATACATGCTGCTACGTATTTCACATCCTGCAAAAAAGTTCCCGCAGGTACATCATTAAAACAACCTTTGTAATCATAATGAGCACAAATTTTAATTTTTGCTTAATACATTCATTGTGTCCACTAGGGCTGTGATGGTGGCCATTTTTTAATACCGTGGTGGGAAATTGCCAACTGCCGGTGATATATATATACACACACACCTAGTGGCATATATTTGTTTTGAAAAGTGGTGGGACAGTGGTGGACAAAGACAGGTGGTTGACATAGAACGTAATATCAAATTGATCATGACAGAAGCGTTCAATAGTGCTGTAAAATAATCCGTGACAGAATATGAAGTGCTGTTATTATTAGCCCCTCTTCGATTATCGAGCTGAATAGTACTAAGAACTTTCAGGTACGGTTCCGGTTGTGTTTCCACGTGAGCCTGGTACAGCGCAGCACGATTACAAACCGTTCTCAGCCTGAAATTCTCATGACACTGAAGATTTGCGTTCACGTATAACTGTAATTACTGCTGTATGGATATTATGTTGACACTCATATGTGGCTGATAACAGAATACTTCTTAATAAGGGTGATGTGCAACAAACTTCTGTACTTTGTAAACTAGGTTGCACAAAAAGTGCACAGAGGTACATATTTTTATGAGACCAGGTTGACAAATACACTTGAATGATCTATATGATAAACAAGTTAGGTCAAAATTCATCTAAAAGTAAATAAAAAAGTAATCTAAAAGTAATCAGATTAAATGTGTAATCTAGTAGATTACTGACCATTTTTGTTATGTAATATTGAAACAGGAATGGATTACAATTTGTAAGTAATCTGCCTTGCTCTGTATGTATGTATTTGTTTGTGTATTTGTGTGTGTGTGTGTTTTTGCATGCATATTCAGCTCCACAATGTTCCTTGTCCACATTTCTCCTTTTACCATAACCTTGAGAGCAGAATAAAGAGGACACAGACAGCGCAGGGAGGGTGTAGGGATGGGGTTTGTCAGGGACTTGTGAGAGAGAGAGCTCCACTGCAGTATTTTATGCCTACAGCTCTCTGAACCGGTGCATATTGATATATAACCATCAAATCGGTACCCCAAGAGTGGGCTAGAGATGTCAATGTTAGTCAGACCTCTTATATAAACCTAAACATTTACAAACAAGTATTTTACAGATACTCAAGATTCACTGCAGCATTCAAACTACAACAATTTGCCTATTATTTCCTGATTCTTCTGAAAGAAATGCATGGATTCGGCGATTAAATGTGCATGGTGTATGTGAAGGAGTTTTAAAGCGTCTCTGCTGTGGTACAGACCGCAGAGAGAAACAGACTAAATATACATGAAGGTAAAAGGGTGGGTGGAGACGACATTGACGTAGTGCCGCTATTGAGTAACACGCCTGGCCGAGTGCTGACTCTGCATGTATGTGTATATTTATGCTGAACATGTGTGTGTGTGTGTGTGTGTGTGTATTTCAGCCCACACTGAGAGCCTATGTAGGATACAGTGACATGATGCAGTACTGCATCATTTGTAGCACAAAAATGCTATGTATATAATGTATTGTTGTTTATCTGTATAGTTCAAATGTTGCCTTGTTAGCACTCTGGATTTAGCACACTATAAATCATAATAGTTACTGAAGCGATTCACATATGCGTGAGGTTTGTGTGTGTGTGTGTGTGTTTCTCTGAACACAGCTGCTGTAGTTCTTGCTCTCTATCCATGAGGACACCTGATTTTTCTAAAGGGAGGGGGACGGACTAAACTGCAGCACTTTGAGGGGGTGGGGAAGGGATGGGATGGGATGGGATGGGAGGGTGTGACGAAGTTGCTGCTACTACTGCAGAGAACCGGGCCGATAAAGCATAACTGCTGCAGTAGTGGGAACTTGTCCAGAAACACAAAACTCCTGACTGCAGAGGGATGAAATGGTGCAGAGGTGGAGGAAATAGACCTTTAGTCAATGTGATAACATTTGTTGGCAATTAATGATCATAATAATAGCAATGTAACTTAAAGTGTATACTTAATACAGATAGAGATGAAGAAGTCATTTATTCGCATAGAGCCTTGTCAACACTGAAAAATATGGTTTATTATTCATAAACGCATTGCTTAGAGTAGAATGGCATTAATACTGTAATACATATTAAAATATTTCAAATTTATTGGGATTTAAAAGTCTGAGACTTTGAGACCATGTATTTAATGTTTAAGTGAAATTATAAACTACAGTGTCTTTTCACTGATTGTCATTGTGGTCTCAAATTTCCAGGCTGTAATATTTTAAATGTGACAGTTTTGTTTGTTTGTTTCTTTTTATGTTTAAAAGTTTAGGGTTTATTTTTATTTATTATTTATTTTTAAATTAATACTTTATTCAGCAAGGATGCATTAAATTAATTGAAAGTAGCTTGAAGTCTTATGTGATTTTCTATGATCCTTCTAGTCCAGATATAATACTAAAAATGTATCACAGTTTACACAAGCAAAAAACAGCCGGTAACACTTTCTATGAAGCCTGTATTTATAATACATTATAAGGGTATTCTTAAGACATTATAATGAATGCATAATGCATTATAAATAATAATGAATATTTATAATACATTATAATATTTACATATTTGTGATTATAACTTTCAAGAGTATGATTATTTATAACACAATGAACACTATATTAAATATACTTTATAATGGAATATATCATATTTTGAGATTGTTTTTTTATTGAGTGGTTTGGTGCTGAGTGTTATTTGAGTGTTTCCTAATACTGTAGCTAATACTTTCAACTTCAAAAAAATTATAAACCTAAGAGTATTAGTAGACTTAGGTAGGGTAGGTGGGTAGGTAGAATGTTCACATACTTACAAAGCATCATGTCTACTGAGGAACCAATGAAATAAAATTTTAGCATATATATTTAGCAGACACACTACCAATACTCTAATGAATGCTACAGCTGTCTAAAGGGTACCATCAGAATAATCAAAGAAATATTATTACACATTGTCATATTACACATTCATCTGTTCTGATATTTGATCTTATGGCTGTTTGACAAAAAAATACAATGTTTATTTATAAAGCACATTTAAAAACAACCGGAGTTGACCAAAGTGCTGAACATAGTAAAATAAGAAAAACGCTCAGACTTAAAATAACAAGAATATAACAAAATAAAACAACATGAAACAGCAGTAGAATGAAGTTCAGACAGTATTAAAAGCAAGAGAAAAAAGATG
>JAUMHE010000067.1:5051996-5062774 GCA_032359235.1 Enteromius mattozi | reverse complement strand
TCATTGTACACATGGAGTACTTTTTATCCCTGTGTTCACCAAACCCATCCTGAGTGTTTGCTGCTAAAAAGCTCATTTTTTAGTTTCATCTGATCATAGAAGACAGTCCCATTTGAAGTTCCAGTCCTGTCTGACAACTGAACATGCAGGAGATTGTTTTTGGATGAGTGAGGAGATTTTTTCTTAAACCCTCCTGAACAACATGTGCTGATGTAGGGGCTGTTTAACAATTTTTTTAAAAGGTTTTCTGAACCTGAGACTCAACTATTTTCTGCAGTTCTCCAGCTTAATTATTTCCCTGATGGTGGAAATGGTAATTTTCACTGCTTTAGCTCTTTTCTTAAAGCCACGTCACTAATTGGTGAAGCTCAATTATATGTTGCTGCACATCATACATACATTATTAGTTTTTTTTTTCTCATTGTGTTGATGATTAAGGGAATTTGGGCTTTGTTTTCCCTCCTATATATATTTCTGTGAAACAAGAAGCCAGGGCTGGTTATTTTCATGTCCATAATCACCCTGGAGTGCTCAAAATTGTGAATATGGATGGGAAAATACTTATTTTACTCATAAAAATTATAGGGGTGCCAATAATTGTGGTCAACAAGCATTGGAGAAAAACATGTATTTCATCACAATAATTTCTCCCTATTTTCAATTGGTTTACTTCAATGATAGGTTAGAATTGTGTGTTTTTTTTTTTGTTTTTTTTTTATGAAAGATCAAAAGAATAAACAATGCAGATTTATTCTCACAGCCACCTTTGCTCAGATTTAACAAGGGTGCCAATATTAGTGGAGGGCACTGTGTATATATAAACTTAAAGTATGTAAATTGATAGAAATTTTAAGCATTTTAAAAAAGATGCAAGATGCTGTGTTTAGGAAAGTGCTTGAAAGACCACATTTTGAAGCATGCATGGAATCAGTCCAAAAAGCCAAGACGTCATGAGCAGGGTAATGTGAGCAATCAAGAAGCATAAAGGTGCACCAGCAAATGCTCATTTTAGCTTATGATGAAGTGTGCGCCTGCAGGGAGTATGGCAAGGAGATGCAGCACATACACACGTAACCACAAGACATTCCCAGTAAGAAACTTGAACTGTGTTAAAATGCTTTGGAATTTAGACTACCCACTGCATCATATGATCAAGTTCCTGTCTGGTGTGTATCTGGCAAGCACATCAAGATGAGAGAACTTGGAACCCTGGGATTGATGTCAAGAGTTAATAACACCCCCTGCCGAACTTACTTGCCTGGTGAAAAGCTTTGGGGCCTTCAGGGATGAGGCTGAAACCAGGGAGAGAAGCTGGTTAGCGTCTGCTCAACCACTGGCCACTAGTTCATCAAGTTTACTTTTTGGATGAACATCTGCTTATCGGCTGGCCAGTCAATTTTAAGCTTGGCTACAGGACGAGTCACAGCCTCCACTAGCTCCTCATATGCAATGGCCTGTGGACTGAGTCTTCTCTGTGTCAACGTTCATCACGTCAACCTCCTCAGATGAAGTCAGATGAAGCGTCTGGCTCTCTCTCCAGGGGAAGAAACCATGGTGTGGGTTTCCAATCTGAAGGCAAATGACTGACCGACTGACTGTGCTTATGCAGACACACACCTCATCTAACGTGTGCTTGCCGGTGCACATTTATTCTTCCTGGTTGCTCATGTCAACCTGCTTGTGATCTCGCTTCTCTATTGGACTGATTCCACATGTTCTTTGGAATATGGTCTCGCAAACAAATCGTCTAACTTTCGTGACATTTTAGTACATAGGTTCTAGCTTGAAACAGTCTTTATTAAAAAAAAGAAGACGAAGAAGAAAAAATCTGCATTAACCATATTTCTCAAATTTAATGGTATTTTCCCTGCAAAATAACCACAAATGGATGGATTGGTTAACCAATAATGGATTGGTTAAACCACAAATGGATAGATTGGTTAGCATTCTAATGTTTCTCCTTAGGTACAAATCCCATTCTAAAAGAGACCTTAGGAATGCTAAGGCAATAATTAGTTAATATTCAACAGGTTGATTCAACATTCCCTCACTTTTTTTCACTGTCTTTCTTTTTACCTTTCAGAAATTTAAGCCTCCTTCCTGAAGATATGTGAAACTTGTTTGACTCTTCATCCAATAAATGTCTCATTCAACATTCCTCGGTTTTCTCGTGTAGCAGTCAAACATGTCATATAGGAAGATCTCCACCACAGTGCCATGGTGTCCGGTTACCAGTGAGAAATCATAAAGGGTTTCAAACAGCCTCTTCCAATCAATGCGACAGGTTAAGGTGATAACTTCCTGCAGTTTGGACCACCCTTTTTTCAAAGCCAAGTAATGTCTTTTTTTCCTCAACTACTGCCACTATTAGCACTATTAATATCAGCCATCCAGTATTTATGCTGATAATTTTCTAAAGAGATGAATTTTAAATTACACAAGGTCCTTCTTACAACTGCCAAAGTGTTTTTACCCTTATGGTGTTTATATGTTTTAAGAGTTTAATGAGAAATCACTGCCCTCAACAACTTCTCAAGTGGATGTAGAAACATAACGTGTGTGTTTGTGTGTGTGCCTTCTTATTGTGCCAGTTTGCTCCCGTTTGGTCTAAAAGTTAATGCTGTTTTTACAGCTGAAATTTAGGCAGGACCATGACTATACATCAGTGTTCAAAATCTATAATTCGCTAGTTGACAGCATATAGCACACCTCCAAAACATGTACAATCATTGCATGACAATTTTCTTATGCATGATAAACACATTTTGCACAAAACAAATAATCAATTTGCACAAGTATCTGGCACATTCCACAAATAGAGTATATTTTGCTGTCCCATGACATTTTTAAAAGGCTTTATAGGCATGAATACTATGTTGTCTTCGTTTTGAACTATTAGATATTGCATATTTGTTATCTAAAATGAAACTTACTTAGCATAAGTGGCTTTTTGTTGTTTGTTAGTGGTGATTTTGATTTTGACTTCCACCTAAAATGACTTGACTATCTAACAATTAAAGTCACAAAAAACATCATCATTTTGATGAAAAGCTAAATTGAGTGAATTCTTAATTTATTTTCTAACCTTATTAAAACGTATTTGCCCCATTAATAAATGAGTAAATAAACAAATAAAAATGTTTGAGGCCCCAAAAAATATAAGCTAGTTCGGACATAAATAATCTCTATTTTCCCAATTATAAATAGACAAAAGATCAAAGAAATATCGTATTCAGTGACATCTTAATTTATGCTAAATTTGCTCTAATTTACAGCCCTGAAGAAGAACAAATGGAGCTATTTTGTACCCTATTTATGGAAAATGCCATTTCCAAAACATTGCTTTCACACATAAACATAATCATTTCAGGTGCAATGATTATGTGGCAAGTTAAACATTTATTTATAGATAAAAGCCAAAAAACAACCTATACAGAAATTTGATTGTTAATATTATTGATTGTGTTTGACATGTATGTTGTGTTGTGTTATTGGGAATGTGTGAATGTATTTTAAATTAGTATCTTATTGAACGTATAAGTTGTGAAATTAATTTTTAGGCAATATTGAATTTATTAACCTCATAATCAAATTTCACACATAATGATGTAATTTGTTCTGAAAGAGGCTAAAATGGTTTTAAAATGAGTAACAAGCAAATGAAAGATGCTGGATTAATGAATGAGCATTTGATGGAAATAATTAAAATAATAATCATTCTGTATCACATCATACAGAGGAAATAAGAAACTTTGAACTGGGGGGAAATCCATTTTGATAGTGAAACACAGTGATTGTGAACTTGTCTCATAGTAATAGACTGCAAACTGTGTAGTAGATTATGTAGGGAAGGGGCAGGTCCCCTACATACCATCTGCTTAATCAAACAATTTTTTAAGAATAGCCTCAATATTATTACAGCATATTTTGTGTTATGGTCAGGAAATGTGAGTATTAAATAGTTCTATTTGATTAAAAAAATTAATATATAAAATATATATGTATAATATGTTTGTATATTGTAATCTTGAATGATGTTGAAAAGTAGCAGTATATGTCTGATTTAAACATTCTGTATATTTAAATTGAAGCAAGACAATATTATAGAGATAGGCTCATTTACAAGTTGCTCTTCCTAGTTCTGATACAAAACCTCTAAGATATACAGTATTCGCCCGACAGACCATAGGTGTAAAGTATGTCAACACTTATTTTACTTCACTGTATATTACTTAGTGTGCATGCTGTAGCACTGCATTCATGCAGCATAGGCCCAAAGCCTGGAGCCACAGTGATTTTGTGCCCAGGAAGCCTCACCCTCTGCTGGGTAAAGCTGACACCCACACTAGCTTCTGTTTACTCACACTTTAACTCACTCAATCCCCTTCTGACTGGCTTATTTTATTTATTTATTTTTAACTGGCATAGGTGTTATATTACAATTCCACATCATATTGTACTCCTATAAGTATTAAATAAATCAAGTTATATTGTTTCCTGTTATATAAAAATGTACCATAAAAGATTGTTGTGTTAACAATTAATTTGAGATCAAAATGGAGCAAAATTATAAAGGTATAGAATGTATCTATTATAATTTTTTTTTTATTATGTTAATGTTTCATTCAGTAATGCTTTATTGTATTATGAACCAAAATTGAGATTTACATATTGTGTAATCATAAATGTTAACTGTTATTGCTATGTATTCAATGATAATCATTCAATGACACATGTATTTTTACCACCACCGTGTTTGCACAGCATTTAACATTAAGCCAGCTTGTGAAATCCAGGCTGTGGCACAATGATTTTATGGCTAGCGCTTTAGTGGTTGCCATTCATAGGTTGAGTTGCCAGGAAACATGACTCTAAATCCCTGATTATCTTCTATTAAAATTAGACAACCATATCCTAGTTACTTGTTTGCACATATTCATTTGCATATTCATGATGTAATAACTGGGTCGCTGAACTGTCAGAAGCCTGGTATTATGCTGAAGGTGAATTTTATCATATATATATGATGTAAGCATGATACCATATTGTTGATTGTAGCACCTTGATGTTTTCTTTTATGCATTTGCCTTCAAAATTTTATTTGTACATCAAGATCGTACAAACACAACATTTCTGTGGGCATAAACAATAACAGCAGTCCAGTGAGGTTGGTTGAAATGGTTTGGGGACCAGTTTTTTGCTCGTTTTTCCATCATGCATGCCTCTGTTTTAGTGTCTCGCTGAAGGTCTGACTCTGGCCTACTTTAAATACATACTGTATGCTTGCACTGCACCATAACCAAGAGCTGCATCACTGATTGTTTTTCAATAAAAACAAACAAAAAAAAAAAACATTTTGTTATTGATTCCTTTTAACCTTTTCACCAAACATTGTTGATTAATAAAATAATTGTCTAATCCAAAGAGACTGTTCCCTCAAAAATGTATTTATTTACTCACCCTCATGTACATACTCTGTAGAAAACAAATGATGACCCATTCCTTTATAAGAAAGAATTAAATAAAATTAATATTATTAGAACAAAAGATAAAAAAGCAAATAATACAGTTATTGCAATTACTGCATTAACATATTGATAAATAGTTCTTTTTTTTTTTACAGCCATTTAAGCTATTTCCCTGCAATTCTGTCAAAAAAAAGGGTGAATGAATGTTCTGAGTGAATGTTGTGCTAGGAAATGTGCAGAAAATGTAAATGTGGAGCAGGTAGGCAGGGCAGGTGTTTTAAATGAGTTCAGCAGAGAGAAGCTGACAGAGGGGGTTGACTCTGCAGTGAGATGAACACCAGCTACTGCTGAAGAAAACTGCTGCACAGGCAAAAGTGAAGGTGACTCATGCAAATATAGATATTTATCAAAATCAGTGGCATTTTAGACCTAAATCAGACCACAACAACACATAAATTTAAAGTTCAAAATAATAAAAAATCAGGGAGTCTAATCTACAAACAAGTCTGAGCTGAGCATTATAAGTCATTCATTCAGATAAACAGAGCATTATGAATCCTTTGATCAGTACTGATAAAAGTTTTGTTTTTAATGTTTATGTTTTAATTATTAATGTTTATTAAGTGTGGTTGCAAGGCAAATGTAATTACAAACATCTGGTACAAAAACCCTTCTGCTAATCAATCTTGCTACAAATAGTCTTATTTAGAATTCACAGATCTGACTATTTCTCATTTTCTTATACTTACTGGTAATTAGGGTTATTGTCCACAAATAACTACCCCACCCCCAACCCCCTTTTTGAACTGTCAAGTCAAATTCTTTGTAAGAACAGTTTTAACAAAGCACTTTCTATATATTTATTGTTTCCATAAGGGTTCCTCTTTCCAACTTCCTTCTTCTTGATAACACATATTGTCAGTGTACAAGCGTGAATTTTGAAATTGCTCTCTCTCTCTCTTCATCTTCTTCCTCTTTCAAAGAATTTCCGATTAATGAAGTTTATGCCATTTTCATGAGAAGATAGAAATATACCCATTTGATTCTTGTCTGCATTGAAATAAATGGTAACCTAAAAATTGGTTCTATTCAAGTCAGAATATTACTTAACATCACTGAACCTAAATTACTAGATAGATAGATACATTATTCACATCAACAAAAAATGAAACTTATACTTTCATATAATATATATATATATATATATATATATATATATATGAACTTTGTGAGTTACTCCTTGTGTGTGTAAAGAATTGTTAAAAGTGTCTCTTCATCATATACCACAAATACAAAACAATTTATAAAGTTTTGTCAGTAAACCTAAAAGATATGCGTCATCTAAGTTAGTCAATTTTACAATCCCCAAATCACCTACATTATGTTACACCAAGAAACATAATCTGAAGTATCAGATCAAGTACAAATAGTTCTTAAAGAAACATTACATACACTTTTTATAACACTCACTGAATAATGTTGCAAAATACTAGAGTGAGTTTAAATAGATCCAAATGCACACATTTAAAGCACGACCAGATAAAATAATTGTTTTACTTACCATTAAATGAGAAGTCTTTGCTGTCAAATTCAAAAAAAAAAAAAAATTAAAGGGGAGCCAACTCCTGTGAAGCCCATCCTGCCCACAAGTCCAAACTTCTCCTCAGCTCTCAGGCCTCAGCATCAGTCTTCACCGTCCCCGCATCATAAAGTTATAGAAAAAGAGGAAGGAAGAGAGAAACCGAGGCAAGGAGGGCTCCAGGCGCTCATGTAGTTGTTCCCGGGACGATAAAGGTCTGAAGAACTGCAGCATTGTACTTTAATGCAGAGTGAGCGAGAGAGCGAGAGACATAGAGGGAGATTCTAAGGTCACTGTTAAGCACTTGAAATGCAAGACAATTCTCTACCTCTCCCTCCTCCTGCTGTCCTCCACACCTCTCCTCCTCTTCCTCCACCCCTCCCCTCCATCCCTCCCTGCCTTTCCCTTCTGGCTAAGTTTTGCAACATCATGCTCCCCTCTCTGGCGCAGTCCAGGGGAGTCCAGCATCTTCACAGTCATCGCTTGTTTTTTTGTTGTTGTTGTTGTTGACAGCATTTCATGTCTTCAGTTACTTTCATATCATTTGATGCGCGGCGTCCCAAATAAAATCCATCAATCCTGAGGTCACGTTAATAAAATATTCTTATATTTTCCTTTACTACTGCGTGGTCATCTCAATCCTATGATTGTGTTTCTTGCTCCAAAGTGTCCCAAACTCAGTCTTGTTAATGTATTCCTCCATTCTTCAGCCGTGAGTGGGTCTCTCTTGTCCAATCTCGCTCGTTCTTACTGGTTCTATACAGTAGATTGCATTATGGGAATTGCTCTCTCTCTCTCTCTCTCTCTCTCTCTCTGATACTCCACCCTGCACAAGCACACACACATCTGCTGTGATATGGACTCCCAAGGTCACATTGTCCTGAATGGTGTGTGTGTGTGTACAAGAGTGTGACCACAGGGGGTTGATATCAAGTGCTATCCTATAAATCACAACGGCCCACACAGGACGACATTCTGTCATTCAGATATGTGTGTGTGTGTGTGTGTGTGTGTGAATGTCTCTGTTTGGATCAGATGTCTAAGAAACAGCTGCTGTCTCTTTTTGGTGTCACATCTGCATCAAGCGACGGTGCTGTTCATCAGTAAATGTTCCCCACGATCAGGCCTAAAGATTTAATCACAGTCATTAGAAACTAAACATATATTTATCTTTACATAAATAACCCCGTGCACTTACCTGCTGTAAGAAATTAGCAAATTAGCATTTTTGCTATGCCATATTAATTTGATGATTGAGTCATAAAGTTATGTTTTTGCCCTTTTAGACCACAAGTCTAGATATGGCGCATGTCTTTAATGGTCAAAGTGATTGACTAGCCGAGTGTCTCAGTCTATGAAACTCTGACCACAAGGGTCCCAGACCACTTCCCCACATATTAAGCTTTCTCTTTTAACAGCTGCACTGCTGGCTCATCTGCCATTTAATCCAAGGGTTACAATTCTGGGAAGATGAGACACAAATAATTAAATAATCCATGCATTTCCGATTGCTCAGACTCACAGAGTTAGGCTTTTTAGTGCAATTAAGTCTTTGCAGATGGCGTTCCACTGTTTGTTATGTTTTTATGCAACTTTTAACAATGGCTGAAAAGAATTTGAAATTTAATTAAAAATTCTGTAATGAAATTAGTACCTAATTAGTGTTTAGTACAGTCTTGCTCTGAAATATCTATAAAACAGTTGATATATAGTTATTTTAAGCATCTTCATCTTTCAAAGATGTGACAGCACCAAAATCACAAACATTAAAGTATTTTTATAACAATGTGGATGGGCTCATAGATTTTACACACCATTCCAATTAGAGATAGAGATTTGAGCCAGTTTTTGCCATGCTTGTGTACATGAGACGGTCAATGAAAAGACTGCAGTCTGTGAGTGTTCCGTCTAAGCTGCGGCAACAGAATACTTAACTCGACATTTTCTTGGAATAATAATATATCTATGGAGCTTGTGATATGCTTGATAAAAAAGGATATGCCTAATCATGAATTTAACAGGGAAAATGCAATTATTTTTAAGCTAAAATAAACAGCCATTTTTCTAATAGATAAATCCAGTGCTAAAATAAAATAAAATAAAATAAATGATAATGCTCTTATATTTACGGTATTTAATAATATGTTTTAGTAAATAATGGTTATATAAATTATGCATAAATGATGTATTGTATTGAATTATGAGGGTCCGGATATAAATAGTGTTTTAGAGAGAGGTTTCAACAGCCAGTCATTGTTTACAAGCCTAAAATGGCCACTGTGGAAACAAAACTGTTTGGATGCATTACTACAGAGACTAAAACGGCATCATAAATTATGTACATAATACATTTGATATCCTGAATGAGCTCAGCTGGGATACTACAGGACTCGCAAGTGTCCATTACTTTATTTATCATGCATATTTAGTATTTCAGTCAAGTGTAGTCAGTGTTCGATCTAGTTTCTCTTCCTGGAACCTTAATCATTGATCCAGTCCTGCATTGTGGGGTGATTTGTGGTTGGTTTTACTCGAGACCTGGCAAAGTGCCAGAGAGAGAAATATTCAGATAGAGACACGTAGTGAGATATTCAGGAGAGGGGTGAAAAAAATAAATAAATACAATTTAAAAAAATAAAAATAAATTTAAGATTTTAAAATGAACTCACACTTTTCTCAAGACCAAATTATTCCGGCTATGCTAAACCTGGTAATTTTCTAGCTCCATATTATTACTGTGTACTGAAAATTTGAGTCTATTTTAATTTCTCTGATGGAATTTCAGGAGAAACGTTGGAGGGAAACACTCCTGAGATTTGTCAGAAATTAACCTTTTTAATTTAAGGAACAATATTTTCCCCCTGGACCCCCTCACTGACACTGTTTCTGGCTCAAATTGCTCACTTGTTCAATCAATCACTACTCCCTGTATAATGAAGGCCACATAGCAGACTAAATAGAAAGTACGAAGCAATAGATCTTGTGCCTTAGGCTGACAGATGTCTTTCTTTTTTAATCATTTTAACCAACCGTTTTATTTTTATTTTTTCTATCATTTCTGAATTACAATTTTATTATTCACAAACGTTAAAAAAAAAATAATAGTAACCTGTAGTTTTCCACACACATTTGTATCTATGTACAGATAAAGCTTTTAACAATAAAAAAAGGAAAAAAAAAAAATATATGATTCTATAATTGCAGGTACATTTGGTGTCCACAAAAACAAAGTCATTATTTTTTTCAACTTTTTTTTCAATTTATTTATTATTGTTCTTTATAAATTACAATAACAATATAATAATTTATTTTAAAAGTGTCTTAAATAGCAAAAAATTATGATTTATTCTTGTCCGCATTAGTCAGTGTATTTTTTGGGATCATGTATCAATGTTCATTCAAAATATTTTATAGTACTTTTCTTTTGGCAACAGTTTATTCATTTTATTTATTAAAGCCCTAAATAGTTACGTACTTAATTCTACAACATTAAATTATTTAAAATTATTTTCTTTCTTAGAAAAAAGCGTGTCCCCAAATCTTGTGTCAACTCTGTTACCAAACCATGTTTCCTTTAAATTGGTGGAATTATCTCTCAGAATTGTGGAAGTTACAGGAAATGATGTCACTTTCTCTCACTGATAAGATCTGAATCTGAAAAGTATCTGTGCTCTCTCTGAGAAAATATTTGAATCTAAAAACTTCTTACACCAAGAGTTATTTTTAAAACA
>JAUMHE010000067.1:4998853-5009414 GCA_032359235.1 Enteromius mattozi | reverse complement strand
TATATATACTGTATACACATACATACAATACAAATATTAATGAATAGTAGTATCTCAAACAACATAATAATCTAAGTCTTGTTATCCTAATTTAATTTTCTCAATCAAATAGTGTTGCAAACTTCCGATATTGATATATATTTTTGTTTAAACAGGGAGTTAAGTGCGTAATGTGGGTCAAAACTCACGCTGAGTAGCCCAGCTGTTGGCACGCAGTCTCAGCATGTTGTTGGGTGAAACTGTCTACACATACAGTTTTCCATTTATTCTCATCAGGCCTGAATATCTGCAGCACATTATCTCTTGTCATCAGCCGTACTGTAGAGACAAACACAGAAACAGTTTAGGTTTGGGGGGGTTGTCTTGTTTATCCTGAAACCAGACACACAGGTTCTACACACATGTTGGCGAGCAGGTATGTGGGTGGGTGTGTGTGTGTGTCTTACGGGGGAAGGTGGAGTTGGGTTTAAATTTCGTGACACAGGCTGACTCATCCTCGGCTCCGCTGCAGTCCTCCGTCCCATCACAAGCCTTCTCCAGTGGAATGAACTTCACCGACTTAGAGCAAAAATAATACTTGCTCTCGATCAACTGCTTGACTGTTTCATGAAAGTGTAAAAACAGCACTTGTTATTAAAGCAACCAGCAATGAGGGTAATGAATCAGTCTATTTATGTTTTTTTGAGTCACAACGGTTAAAGGAATGACTAAATAACTGTCACTAATAAGAAGATCAGACTTGTCAACTTGTGACTCCTCATTTTTATTGTGAAAAGTGAATGTGTGATAGGTTATAAACAGGAAATAGGTCAATTTAGCTCACATTAAAAAACAAACATTAAAGAGGCCTGCATCACATATTTTATTTTATTTTAATCAGGTCAGGGCAATTTGTAAACATTTAAAATGTTAAAAATGTTAGAAAATATATTCATTATAAATTCACAAGTTGAAAATCATATAAATTTATAGCATTCATATTTAGTAATAATGTATGTGTTACGTAGTCTGTCTATTTAGGTTTCATTTTGTGTCTTCCTTGTTTCCCCTATTTGGTAGTTCCTGTGGTCTATCCCCAAGGTGTTTTGAGTTCTCCACTTGTTATGTCGTGTATTTAAGTCTGTCTTTCCCAGTATCCCTTGTCGGTCTTTAAGGTTACTTTGTCTATTTTCTCTTGCAATGCTTAATTGTCAGTGTTTATCCTGTACTCCTCAGTTTAATTATTAAAATATTGTTGTTTTGATACTCCGCGACTCCAGCGTTCTAATTCCCCAACACGACCGTAACAATATGCAATGGGTTGCATTTTTAATTTATGGGTTGCAATAATTACATTTTTACTTTTTAAATGTTATAAAATGTTTTTAATTTGACAAATCCATACAAGGTATTAATTAATTTTCACAAATATTTGAAATATATATATTCAATGCATTAATTACTTTAAAATGTGTATATTTGCATGTTAAAATGTATAATTATAAAATATTCAAATGTTTTCAGTGTTATATTCATTTTTACTATGTATTACAGTTTTCATGTTTATAATTGTATACATTTATACAATATTAATTGCAGTTGTCACATTTTAGAAATTATAAATTTATAGTTTGCTGGGTTTTTATAATTTAACATATTAAATAAATTAAGTTTTCGCACTTTACATATTACTATTTTGTACAAAGTATTAATTGACGTTTTCACAAACATTTTAATATTATTCATGTTTTCATATAAAATATTAGAATGTTAAAATGTTGCAATTTTCATGCTTTAAATGTTATACATTTATACAATTAATACTAATTACATTAATTGCAAGTTTTACGTTTTCAATGCTATGATCTGTGCATACAATTCGATGCATGCCACCTTTATAGTTTTGCTGTTGTATAAATATTCCCTTTAATATCGTTTGTTTAAATTGTGATATGTAGGCTGTTTAATGATAGATTTCAGTGTGACAACTTGCCCCATACAGTCTAATAACACTAACACTAATAATTAAGCTTAATTATTTAATTAAATCATTGGAAGCCTCAGCCTCCATCTTTTCTTAATCATGTGTGCTCAAATGAAATCCATACGGGGTTAAAATGAGCAAGAACTTACTAAAGAAAGCAGCCACAGCCACAATAGCCAGTACGACCACCACCATCAGTACTGTGATGATGATCTTTTTCTTGTTCGCCCTTTTTTCCGCCTGAGTCTTTGGAGCCGTCATTGGTTTTCTTTTTTTTCCTGGCCGAGGTGCTGGAGGAGAATGTGAAAATCAGTCAAAATCAGTGTCTTTCTCGTAATACACCCACATCATGCGTATTACAACAGAGGGATGATAAACCTGATGATAAGTTAGAGCAGCTACCCCAGACACTGTACCTTGTTGCTGTGGTGGGTTTAAGGGTCTGGTGTTTTCCTCAGGAATCTGAACTTTAGTCTGGGAATGAGAATGAGGAAGATAGAAGAGGAAAGAGAAAGTGAGAGGTTATTTTGCTATTTCGTTCACACACACACAAACCCCTAAAGCTTTATGACTCAGCTGTATCACTTTCAATGTGTCACAAGGGATTTTTTTCCCAAGATGTTTTTGAAAATCTCACACACTTCCTTGTAAACCATCCTACTCAGCTTAAAACATGTAGGCCGCACTTTACCTACAAGAAATAAACAGTAGCTGCATTTATTACTCGTTAGCTGCTCAGCAGCAGACCGCAGGAAATTAATGAGGTAGAATATGTTTGATAGATTTTATATGTTGATTCTTTGTTATATAATCCAATGGGCTTGCTTTCAGTTTTACGCCTGTTGATCTGGGATGGTTATTTCAGTTACTGACATGGAAAATTAAATTAGTCCCAATACTGTTATCCTCAGAGACTAATACTCTTGTGTATTTATGCACATGGTAACACTATGTAGGCTGTGGTCTCTGTTTTAAGAACATTTATATGATATAGTATAATATAATATAATATAATAAGAACCTGTATATAATTGTTCATGAATGGTGGTATATGTAAATATATATATATTTATATATGATTTTTTTAATGTGTATTTTATTGAGGTTAAACAAACCAGGACTATCAAATCTGAGAATGTGACGTGAAACTTTAACATCAGCCTACTAGTCAAAACAGTGACTAACACTTCCAGACAGCTCTGTCACTCAAAACAACCTATAAAATAACAGTCAGAACAAAGTGTTTCCAAACACACATCCAGTCTCAACAAGAACATGCGCATCTTCAGATTAACACCTACTTTTTTACTGTCAGACAAGATCTGAATAAAAACAAAAGCCTTATCTGAATCAAGAAAAATGTGTCACTTTATATTCACGTCCTGTACTGTAGGTTTATTCAATAAAAACTGCCATTTAAATTAATTAATGGAAATAACTTTTAATTTATTGTTACTACTGTGTTACCTCTACAATAGCACATATTTCTGTTGAGATTTACTGTGTGCATCAAGATAAAAAAACAATTAAAAATTATGTAGGATTCGAAAAGATTTAATATCATACACAAAAAGGGAAAGTTTAAATATTGCAAATTCTTCACCCTCATGTCATTCCAAACCAGTAAGAAGTTTGTTCATCTTTCGAACACAAATTAAGAAGTTGATGAAATCAAGAGCTAGACAACTACCACAACTACCACATTCAAGGCCCAGGTAGTAAAGACATCATTAAAATGGTCCATGGGATATCAGTGGTTAAACCTTAATTTTATAAAGCTACAATAATACTTTTTGTGCACAAAGAAAAAAAAAAAAAATTCTCTTCCATATCAGTCTCCTTAATACGTTCACGGTGCATATTACTGACAAAGAAGAAAATAAGTTGTTTAATGACAACTTAAATGAGGGTGAGTAATTAATGACAACATTTTTGGATGAACTATTTAAATACAACTATTTAAGACAAATTTATTAACAAAACTGGACATACAACTAGATACATTCTACATAGATTCATTCTATACATTTCTTTGCAAGTACCCGGAATTATACAACAGTCAAAAAAGAACAAATGAGTCAGAGTTTCAATTTCATCAACATGGAATGTGCATGAATTTCAGTGCATTTAGCAACCGAGATGTTGACAGGATATGTCAAATCTTAAATTGGGTCTCATTTATCTTACTTGTGATACAATGTTTGAAAAAGAATCAACGAATATGTGTTCCGCAAAGTTTTGGCAACAACAGAGCTCTAGAAATTTTAGTTAATAAGAAATATTTTTCGAAATGGCATTTTAACAATTTTAATGGTGATTTGGTGATAAATTAGCCAAATTCCAGTTTATTTTAATAGCAGTCTATAACTTATGGCAGTCATTCCAATCTAATGAGCCTCTAAACAAAGCTATTAGCAGTCACGACCTGATTAGTTTCAGTAATAAACCCTATGAACTGATGTCGAGAATGTGGTGTGATAGCTTCTAAATTTGTGGTGCTTTATGCATGCATATAACAAGTTAGTGTTGCGTGATTGACTTCTTACATGATGGAGTTGTACTGACACAAAGCTTTTATAATGCAGCATCCATTGTGTTTTCAATATAGAGTTAGTTTTGGGGTGTGTTTCCCTTTCTTCTTCTTAATTTATCAACCACAATGAGATGACACACCTAAACATACATTTGTCTTCTAAAAAAAAAAAAAAAGATTTGATAATGGCTTTTCCCACAAGGAATTTTCAAAAACAGTCTCCTCAGAAAACGCCTTCGATTATAGATTTTGTTAAATCATAACTAAATAGGAGAGACAAAAAAAAAAAAAAAAAAAAGAGTACATCTGTGATTTAAAAGAAGAAAATTAATTAATTATTTTTGTTGTAATTATATAGCATAAATATAATTTGAAGTATTACAATATACAGTATATACCTAGCTAGTTGTCCTTTTTGAATTTGCATAATCTCATATTTTTATTTATTGTAGCTGCAATACAATTTTGTGTATTAATCCAAGTTTGCGATAAGGCATTATTTATTTATTTTATCTATTACAATTTGCAATGTTTGCAGTTACATGTGTCATAATGTTTCATTTTATTATTTTTTATGTATTGATTTGTTTAGCCTCTAAAATCAAGTTTCTCTGTACCCAGTTGAATTTTGTACACCGAGTGTTCATATCTGGTTGATAACTCATAGTTCACTGCAGATAACAACATGAAAACAGTAGGCTATTTAAATCCACCCTGATTGATTATCAAATTATATTATTAGCATATGTCAACACACTAAACATTCCCCATAGGTCAAAGATCACAGCCAAAGGGAGCAGTAATCATCATAATTACACTATTTGCTAAATTACTCAATATATAAATATAATGCAATATTTTGTTATAGTAATTTGTTGTATTAGCACATAAAATGACCTATAGTCTGCATTGGTTTCAGGACTGTACTGTGAGAAATTCCGATTAAATTTAGTGATATATTGGTGAGAGCGCAAATACAATTCAAATTGAAAGGTTGACATTGGAATTTGAATCCCCCCTTCAACAAATACTGAATACTGAAACCAGTGAAAGCTCTTTGAGAGACAGAGACTGAAAGTGCAACTTCCGTATAAATGGGTTGTTATCGCATAATGAGATCTGGGCAGAGAGGAACCAAGATGCAAACATTAACATTAGTAATAAAAACATGCAAAATGTACAACAACAACAACAATGGAAGTATAAGCTTGTAAAACAGGCTCATGTCTGTTTTAAAAGAGTGACAGTTGACTTGAAACTATCAAATTACAACCACAATTCCACTAAAGCACAATGTCAGGGAAGAAAATGATGGATAACTTAAACATTTTGTCCTTTAGCATTTGTCCGCCCCATCCAGAATGTCTGGATATACACTCACACTGTTTTTTTTTACAGCTGAGTCTGGTACTATTGGTGTGTGAAAGAGATCTAATCATACACCAGCAATTATTGACATTGACCCATGCCAAGCGCTGTTATACTGTATATTCAAGCATAAAATAATCAACTTTCAGGTCCCTTGAGGAGACTAGAAGAACACTATACCAAACAGAACCAAAGAGATTTCTCAGGTGAGAAAGTATCAAAGCCGACTCATGCCAAAGCAGATTAGTTACACATGCCGACCCAACAGCTCCTTTCAAACTGCAGCCAAGCATTTGTTATTAAGGTCTCACTTTTTGCAGTTTAAACTTCAGGCATACTAAACTCACTTGCACCTTGCAACAGGAACCAAGCCTATTCAAATGACTGAAATGTAAAGTAGGTATTTTGGTTTCACTTTATTTTGATGGCCGCTTTAACACATTCTGTAGACTGTATGTTGTATATCTTTTACATATCTACCAACTCTCAATAGAGTGCAGACAGTCTACTAATACTCTAATAGGAATTAGTTGACATGTAGGTGCAAAGTTACTTATTGTCAACTGAATTCTCCAAAGAGACCATCAAAATAAAGGTTACCAGTATTTTGGAACCAACATGGATGTTTACAATAGCCTATCGCATTTACAAGTTATAGCTGTATATGGCTGTGATTATTCTTGCTCTATAAATATTCTTGCTCTATATATATTAAGGATGTTTTGTTTTGTTTTTTTTTATTGCTAGATGCATCCAAACCTCCTTTACCAATGCAAAACCTTTTAATCAGAACTACCAACAATGACTTGGTCTGTTTCTAATAAGGTTTTTTTTTTTTTTTTGGCACACTTTTGCCTCAGCAAAATCCTAATTTACTGCAGATTAATAGTTAGTTAAATAGCTGAAATCTAAATAATGTCATGCAGAATAAGGCATTGATATGTGCTTTATAAGTACTAATAAACAGCTAAAATGCTAGTAATATGAATGCCATAAAATAAAGCGTTAAGAAGTTAATATCAAGTAACTTACACTTTAGAGACTACCAGTCACTTTTCAGTCTACTGTTCGTCCACCAATGAAAATAGTTCCAGACACAGCCAAACCAAACACGTCCAGACACTAGAAGTGTCTTTTCCTGAATGCGTCTGTTTTTGAATAAATACTGTATAGGTTGAGATAATTCAGTGACTCATTTATAGTCACGTTCGCCAGTGATTAATTTTTAAATGAATTTTTAAGTGAACGATTCAATGACTCATTTGTAAAATGTTCACGTGTTCCGTTTATTGAGTGAATTGACTGAATGAAAAATTAAAACACTTGCCACCTACTGGCCGAACAATATAACCTGCAGAAGAGTCACCAAAAATTCCCCATTACTAACACACAGACTAGTAGTCTGCATACTATATAGTGTCCTGCTTGAACAATATGTTAAATAAGTTCAAATTCATAAAACAGTAAGCGAAAAGTCCTACTATATCTGGCATGTGCATATCAAACATACACTTTATTATCCCATAAATCAACAGTAGAGAAGTTATGAAGAGATACAGCTGATATAATGCAGGTAATCACATGATAATAACAACATGACGGATGTGGGAAGGAATGCAACTGTTTTATAAAAATATAGGCTATGTTTGAATGAACTATTGAGATTTTATTAGCAACTCCTGTAAATAATAGTTTATCTGCTGTCTATATGATTGTGAATCAAACGAGTTTGGCATGACATAAAAAGTTGCAAGATTATAGCAAATGTAGGATAATCACAACTACCATGCCATCCAAAAGTTAATTATCCGTACAAATTCACACAACAACACCATCTACCCTTGTTAACCTAGCGATCAGCAAAGTAAATATCCTGTTCATCTTCATTCTGACTACATTAGTCGGAGCAGAATGAATCTGTTCACACTCACCCTCATGATTTTATCAGCACAATCGACGCGTTCCTGCAGTCTGCCGGCTGAACAGACCACAGCAGACTGACCAGTGGAGACCACAGAAGCCACTTCTATGAAAAACAAGACACCTCTTCCTGCAACCTTCCTTTTCTTAATGCACAATACTTTTTTTTTTCTCTTTCTGTAACTCTTTCCTCGTTTAAGTCTTCTCGCTTAACAATTACTGCTACCTGATCTGCCCTAATGCCGTTTCAAACTCTGTCTTTTGAAAATTTCCTTCTGTCTTGTGGAGATTTGTTTGGAGTTTCCCTGCCCCCGATCAAAACCCTCACCTATGTAAGAGGATACCGCCTATCTCACCTAGATACGTCGCTCCTCCCGCAGCATTCACTTCCTCATTGGGACGAGGCCAGGTCTTGTGCTTGGTTGAGCAGGATTACAAGTTAATTCAAGGATGCTTTCTGCAGAGTTTTTGAAGCAGTTTTTAAACAGGAAATGGCCCTCATTTTCCCAGATCTTCTTTCAAACAAGTTTTGGTGGTTATGACGAGCAATTAATCATTGTAATTATATTTTATTTTAAGTATTTTAATGAGGACAGCTCATGAAATAAGCTATTAATGTAGATCAGGGATTTTCCGGTTTGTTACAAATAACTGGCCGTATCATTCACGTTGCTCTATCATTGCTCACGTCAGAATATGTGATAACTCAGTGACCTCTTTCATTAAAAAGAAGATTTTAAATACTTTTTTGTCAATGTTCTAGTTTTTATCATGGTGAACCTTTAAGATTTCCATTGATGCATATTTTGTTAGGATAGGACAATATTTGGCTAAGATACAGCAACTGAAGAATCTGAGGGTGCAAAAAATATGAGGAATCTTACTTGATCGTACTTAATTTTCTAATGATTTTTGGCATAAAAGAAAAATCAATAATTTTGATGCATATGATATACTTAGTCTTACAAATATATTCATGCAGCTTAAGATTAGTTTTGTGGTCCAGGTTCACATTTGAATAAATCCGATTCAGTTTGGTTTGGTTCACTTCACTTCAGTCCTAAAGTGAAGAAAAGCAATATCTCTAAGAGTAAAGTTTTGACTGTAAAATCATTCCTATTTGATTTGATTTGATTAATTAAGTTCACATTTCATTTGGTTTGATTAGATTGAATTTGGTTCAGTTCAATTCACAACACCTCACTATACTGAAAATGTTACTTGTAAGAGTAAAGTTCATGACTGTGAAACCATTTGCATATTTTCAGTTTAATTTAATTCAATTCAGTTTGGTTTGTTTGGGGTTTATTTCACATAACTCAACTCCTGAAGTGGAAAAATTAAAATTAAGTTAGATTTGACTCATTTTACTTTACTTTACTTTCTGTTTTGCAAATGCTGCCTGACAAAGTAGTAAATAACCATAAATCTGGATTTACACTTAATTCAGTTCAGTTTATTATGTTTTCATTTCATTTGATTTAGTTAGATTTGCTCATTTCACTTGTGATTCATTTCTTCACAGATGAATGATAATGTAATCCAGTTACTGTAGGTATGGTGTAAGCTGCCTCAAACTAGTACACTGAGTCTTAAACTACTTCCTTTTAGGATTAAAGTTACTCAACATGAAGTTTGCCTCACATTCACATTTTACCTCACAATGCCAGAAACTCAGTATTTATGTCATGTTACAGTAATTAAACAGATAAATAAATAGATACAATCTCTGAACTCAAATCAGTAAACTGTTCTAAAGTTCAAACTGGTAAACAAACAATAAACCTTTTTATGTAACTAAGTGAACAGAAGCAATGATCAGTTGACCCTGGAGCTCTGTTATCACTTTTATTTCTTTCTTTAGAGAGAGAGAGGACTCTAAACATTGAAAAGATTCTCTGTGAAAGTTCTCAGTGGGAAAGTGATCGTGTTTCTGTAAGGGTCAGGTCGGTTTGACCTCTCCTTGATGAGTTTCACCCCGTGATACTGGCCTTTATCTCAGTCTTGTGTTAGGAAACTGTGTGTAATTAATTCCAATGACAAGGCCTTTGTCTGACACGTACTAACTATCCATGACCAGAGCTGTTTACCTCACTAAACATGTTGTTGAGACTGCCATCGTTACAAAGCAAGTTGCTCAGCCACTATTATGATAAAGAGATACTGAAGTGCCATGTGACCCAATGACTCACTTTGTTTTTGTATTTCAAATTATCTTAAAACTGAGCAAGAATGTGAAAAACAAAGCTAGTGAGAACATGAATTAGAATGTTGCTTAGCTGCATTAGTTAAATATACATAAAAAAATGAATTAAAGTTATGTTCATAAAGCTGATGCCATACAGCAGTGCTGGTTAAATGCTAAAACAAAACTGTTCTATATAGTTTAATATTTAGCAGATCAAGCTGACTGAAATAAATAAATTATATATCTTTCAATAAATTAATATCTTGTTATCCGATATACAGAAAAAATCTGCTGAAACTACTTAACATGACTGGAATATTGTACAATATCAATTTAAAAATAAGTACGTGTTTCATGGTTACAATAAAACCAAAATAAAATAGGTTGAAAAACGACTTGTTTTACATAAATAATAAACACTAGACAGGTTATAAGGCACTTTATACATTGCCATGTATTGAAACACAGCATATCTTTTTTTGTATAGTCTCAGAAATAAAGTTACTGTACACAAGCTGTCACTGGGGCGGTACCTTTTCAAAAGGTACATGTTTGTACCTAAAGGGTCCATTTTGGTACCTTAAAGGTA
>JAUMHE010000067.1:4917257-4928618 GCA_032359235.1 Enteromius mattozi | reverse complement strand
TATTTATTAGGCCATAAATTACGTCGTAAATCACAGCCATAAATCAAATATGATAGACAGTGCCCGATCTTACTACTTACACAATAGTTTTACTGTATTTTCAAATTTGGTGAGCATAAAAACAATAAATCAGTAAATATGTACAGGCAGATGTGAAAAAATGCTGTAAACAAAGTCTGCTACCAAGGTGAGGTTGTGAAAGACCGTTTCATGTCATGGCAAGATTGAGCACAGCAACAAGACACAAGGTAGTTACACTGATTCAGCAAGGTCTCTCCCAGACAAAGATTTCAAAAGCAGACCGGGGTGTGCTGATGTGATGTGCTGTTCAAGCTTTTTTGAAGAAGCACAAAGAAACGTGCAACGTTGAGGATCATAGACACAGTGGTTGTCCAAGGAAACTTAGTGCAGCAGATGAAAGACACATCAAGCTTATTACCCTTCAAAATCGGAAGATGTCCAGCAGTGCCATCAGCTCAGAACTGGCAGAAACCAGTGGGACCCAGGTACACCCATCTACTGTCTGGAGAAGTCTGACCAGAAGTGTTCTTCATGGAAGAGTTACAGCCAAAAAGCCACACCTCTGACATGGAAACAAGGCCAAGCGACTCAAGTATGCACGAAAACATAGGAACTGGGGTGCAGAAAAATGGCAGTGAAAAATGGTGCTCTGGACTGATGAGACAAAATTTTAAATATTTGGCTGTAGCAGGAGGCAGTTTGTTCGTCGAAGGGCTAGAGAGCGGTACAATAATGAGTGTCTGCAGGCAACAGTGAAGCATGGTGGAGGTTCCTTGAATGTTTGGGGCTGCATTTCTGCAAATGGAGTTGGGGATTTAGTCAGGATTAATGGTGTTGTCAATGCTGATAAATACAGGCAGATACTTAACCATCATGCAATACCATCAGGGAGGTGTATGATTGGCCCCAAATGTATTCTGCAGCAGGACAATGACCCCAAACATACAGCCAAAGTCACTATCTATCTTAAGCATAAAGAAGAACAAGAAGTACTGGAAGTGATGGCATGGCCCCCACAGAGCCCTGATCTCAACATCATTGAATGTGTCTGGGATTACATGAAGACACAGAAGGATGTGAGAAAGCGTACATCCACAGAAGATCTGTGGTTAATTCTCCAAGATGTTTGGAACAACTTACCAGCCGAGTTCCAAAACTCCTTTAAAAACTGTGTGCAAGTGTACCTAGAAGAATTGCTGCTGTTTTGAAGATATGAAAACAATATTTTTGCTTTACAGTTTTATACTGTAATTTCTAATAAAAAAACGTAATAACTGATATAACTAAGAAAAAACATCAAATTCAAACAAAATTTTAAATGCAATGCAGGGAATTCTGGGAATGTCAGTTTACCGTGTTTCCCTGTAAATTTTACAGGAATTTAACATTAACAATTTAACAGGTTTTTACCGTAAAATTTTCAGTTTTTTACTGTTAAAATTATGGTCATTTTTACAGTGTGGTCACTAAATATTGACTTGATTTAGATTTCTCTTTTGTTCATTCACTACATTTTGTTCATTTATGAAAATACATGTTTAACACTTCCATTTTTTCACACCTGCCTAAAACTTATGCACAGTACTGTACATACATTATGTAAATACATACAGATCCCAAATCTGAATGACAGTGTCTGTTTTTATATTGTGAAATAATTACACAAAATATGTAACATACCAGCCAATCCTGGCTGTTATATGACTGCTTGACCCAGTCATTTCATAAAATGGCAGAAAAATAACCACAAGATGTGTTTTTGTAATTTATGGCTCTACATGGACTCAGGAAGTCTAAATTTAACCTGTTGTCAGGCTTTCTAAATGTGCTCTTTCAATATTGCACACGTACAGTGACAACATGGCAGTCAAGGAAAGAGCATAATCATGATTATAATTAATGTGAGCTTGTGAGAACTTTCTAGTCTTTCTGTATGTGGCAAGCATGTAACCCACTAACACCGATTTTCACTCTATTTACTATCTCTTTCTAACTGTCTTTCTCTCTTCTCATTGCAGTTGCCATGGAAACTGTTCTGGTTTTCCTTTTTTCCCTCCTAGTCTATGTGGCGGGTAAGTGCCCCCTCCATTTCACTCTAGGCTCCTTGTGTCTGCTGGGATTGGAAAGAACTGGAAAAGAATGGGGCAAAGGCATGACATGACACATTAGCGCCATCCTAGAGTTCTTAACTGAGAATTTGAGCAGTGACCTCTCTAATCTGGAATCACGTGTTATGTGTGTGCGCTCTCGATAGTTCTTCAATAGACTTGTCTAAAGCTCTGTGTTTGTTTATTTTACATGTCTGTGAATTGCTGTCCTGCTTTTGCCAAACAAACTTCATTTGTGAAATGAGAGCATCCATTTAAATAACACTCCCATCTATCTCAGTCCTCTGGGAGACTCCACCCTATCCACAATTAGGCCACTTGAAACTGCAAGCACATATGCACCAGATTCAAACTCTCTCTCACACACACACACACACACAGAGCTCTCTACACTGGTAAAAAATGTATCCGCTAAAAGCTCTGCTGACTGTCAGACTCGTTTTCTTGTGGTTTTCTTTGACACTCCTAGCACAATATTCCCTCCATTCTTTTCTCCCTCTATTTTCCATTCCTTCTGCAGCTGGTTCAAGTTGGTCCCAAAGATTCACCCGCTGACCAACAGAAAGCAGTGTGGAGTAATCGCATCATCTCCTTCAGAATGTTAGAATTGGTCCAGAGCTTCTTAGAGACTTCTAAAGCAGATGTCAGTGTGTCCTGACTTTGTACATGCTCATCTGGATCTTATGCTTTGTTCACGCATAGCATCAAAATGTCAATTTACTGGTAATGTCTCATCTTAGAAAATTGCCGGAAATTAAAGATCCTGTTCATACATGATCTCAAAACGGTAATTGACCAGTCATTCCCCAACAAAGGTTGTACATGCGAAAGCCTCTCGTTGTCTCCTACTGACCTTCATTTTTTCCTCCTCTTTTAATTTCTCCCATGTTTTTTATTCTTCTTTTTCCATTCTTAAATCTTTCCTTTATTGGTTTTTCCTGTAGATCCTTCCTTCTATCCACCCATTTTCTTTATTTACTGTCCCTTTCTTCTCTTCATTAACTTTTTCTTTCCTTCCTTTTTTGTCCCTTCCTTCCCTTAATTTTTCCTTCTTTTCCATCCTTATTTCTTTCTACATTTTCCTTCTTGCCCTCCATCTATCATTCCTTCCTTCCCTCACCATCCTTTTATTCCTGTCATTTTGTTCATTCCTTTAGTGCCCTTATGTTCCCTTTATTCATTCTTCCTTCCTTCCATCCATCCATCCATCCTTCATCACTTTCTTCCTTCACTGTCCTTTTGTCCCTTCTTTCTTCCTTTGATCAATCTATCTTCTTCTCTTCATTCATTCTTTCCTTCCTTCCATCCATCAATCCTTCCTTCATTGTCCTTTTCATTCCTTCACTCTTACATCCATCCATCTTTCCATCCTTCAGTCCTTTTCACTTGATTCTTCCATCATCCATCCATCTTTCCATCCTTCACTGTCTTTTTATTCACTTCATTCTTCCTTCCATTCATATATCCTACCTTCACTGCCATTTTCTTCCCTCCCTTCCTTCCATCCATCCTTCACTGTCCTTTTTATCCATCCATCCTTCCTTCACTGTCCTTTCCTTACTTCCTTCTTTCATTCCATCAATCCATTTATCCATCAGTCATTTTCTTCTCTCCCTTCCTTGCATCCATCCATCATGCACTGTCCCTTTCTTCACTTCATTTTTCCTTCCGTTCATCCATCCTACCTTCACTGTCATGTCCTTCCCTCCATTCATCACTGTCCTGTTCTTCCCTGCATTCTTTCTTTCTTCCTTCCTTCTGTTATAAGTATGTTATTTTTCATCAACAGTTTTGTGATGTTTTTCCCACCCCTCTTAATTCAGGCGATTGTCACACTTCTGTCACACTGTTCATTCTACTGTACATTCAGTCTTCATGTGTCCACTTTTTGTCTTTTTTTCATTGCCTGTTTTTGTGATCCAAAAATTCCTCTGACCTCGCTTTCTCCCTGTCTCCTCGTGCGAGGATGAATACAAAGAGAAAATATGTAATTTCATTTCTAAAAGTCAAATGATCAATAGAGTAATAAAGCTATAAATACCTTAAACTGTTAAATTATCCACTTCTAAATGTTATATTAAGAGACTTGTTTATAGATGATTTGATTTAATAAACTGCCAGTCTGGTATATAAGACTGTTAACTCCTTAAAAGCTCATTCCAGTCTAGTATGGAAACAACTCTATGGAAACAAGATATGGTGTAAGTTAAGACAATTTTAGCAGCATAAGTCCCATCCTAGACTGCTTGAAAAATCATTTTTAAACTGATTTTAGTGCTACAGTGAAGACAAATCAAGATGTTACTCATAATGAGTTTTCCCTTCTGTCTCACAGGCATCGATTTAGTCTAATGGATTCTTAGAGTTTGATATACAACAAATTGTATTGACCCTGTCAAAAACCCCTGTTATTATGCCAGAATCAGATCACACATTCATTAGGCAATGTCATATTCCTGCCAATACTGCATCTAGCATAGGGCTCTGTGATCTTTCCCAACAAGCAAAAACACCCACCACAAACAAATAATGCAACACTGAAATCTTGTTTCAGATATTGGATGTTTTTGTGATTATAAAGATCCATAATACTAATGATTCCTCTCTGTTTTTCTCTTTTTTCATAATGGTTGTTGCCTCTGCACTGATCTTCTGTCTTAGCTTTGTCTGAATCTGCTGTCCAAGGCAAGTTATGCTTTTTTTTAATTTACCACATCACTACATTTTACTATTTCACCTTATGTATATGTATAGTAAACAAATGGCTTCATGAGTAATTTCTTATTGTTTTCCATCAGATGGAAAAGAGAAGGGATTGGAACCATTTGTATACGGTAAGAATCAACATTTACTAAAGCTTACACAGTTCAGTATTTACTTACATAACAAGAATAATGCAACTTTATAAGGAGCATACTTGTTTGTTTGGTATCCACTCAAACCACATTTGCAGCATGTGGCCACATCACATTTGTTGTGTAAACACTAATATGTCTTGATGAATCTTGGGCAGCTGTGAAGGACCTGTCAATTAAATATGTGGTTAAACGAGGATCATTCCAGGTGCAAATAGAGCCTCACATGTAATCACATCACATCACACTTCTTATACTTCGAGATGACACTATAAAGAAGAGAGAGATAAGACCATTACAATTGCAGATACCACATCAAGCTGTTCAACCAGACTGGCAGTTGTCTGGGAAGAAACCAAAAGGCCAGTTTCTAACTGACAGAGCTCCAGAGATCTTTGGCTGCCCAGACATCAACAACCACTTCAGCACTACACAGGTTTGGCCTCTTTTGGAAAGTGGCTAGAGGCAAGCCACTTCTGAGCGAGGCCACAATTACAACATCATGCTTCGAATTTGCTAGAAGCAAAAACCTGCAATCTTCAGACAGATTATTTTTTGAGTTTGAGTACAGAGCTTAGTTCTGGGGCCTTCAAGCTGGTGCTATGTTTGACAGAAACAAAATTCAGCTTAACACTCAGGATGGATGGTGGGAACTCAGTGCTTAAAGTTACAACTGAGCAATGTACCTTAACCCCAAATTGCTCCAGGGGTTTTCTTTGGAAAAATGCTTTGGAGATTGCATTTAAGTATTTGCCAAATAACTAAAAACACACACTGGCCTTGGGTGTTCTGTGACATTGAAAGTTCAGGGCTAGTAACCAGAAGGCTGCATGTGCGTAAATGCATGATAATGACTTATTACATTCAGCCAGAGATCTGTGTATAAGGAAAAAATAATCCAATAAATGACTATGACAGACAGTGATTCAAGTATATAGCAAATCTAGTGGCTTTTAGAATCCTCAGTCAGATCCCGATCCAAAATGGCAAATCTGTGGTGACATATCTATAAAAAAAAAGTATTATTTTTAAGAACATACTATTTCAGTCCATTTCTGTGACAAAGGAGATGGGGACGTGTGGATCCATTCACAGGCTTTATTTCTTGGTCAGACAGGCAGGGTCAAAACACCGGCAGACAGAGCAATAGGGATGAGACAGAATCAAAGTCAAGGTAAATCAGGCAGATGTCGGGGCAGACAGCAAACAAAAAAACAGAGAACAGACAGTCCAAGATCAAAATACCAGGTAAAAAGTCCAACGGGAAAAACACACGGGAACGGGAAAGAACGCTTAGAAATGTAACACATAGGAAAACAAGACCTTGCGGTGAGTGAGTGTTTGACTGTGGTTTTTATGCAGGGTGTAATGAGTGTGAAAGGGTGTGGTAACAAGCTGCATGTGTGAGAGTGGATGAGGCTCAGGTGTGAGTGTAATCAGTCCAGGGATGCATGATGGGAAACTGAGTTTTCTGTGGTACGGGTGTAGTTCTAGATGGGGTGCCCTCTGGAGGGGCTTGTGGGCACTCCAGCGGGCAATCTTGACATAGCCCCCCTCCTAGGAGTGGATTCCAGATGCTCCAACATAGTCCAGGAGGGTGTTGAAGTGGAGGCGGAACTGGGAAATGTGCAAGGGACCAGGTTCGTACAGAGGAGGCAAACCACATAGCTGTGGAGGACCTGGGCCATGGAGCAGAGGTAAAGGCACCCAGGGACACGACGGTGCAGGCAGAACAAAAACCCTCCAAGGTAGGGCTGACGACTCTGAAACCCTCCAGGGCGGAGCGGACAGCAGTGAGACCCTCCAGGGCAGAGGGGACGACAGGGAGACCCTCCAGGGCAGAGCGGACGGCAGGGAGACCCTCCAGGGCAGAATCAGCGGGACTGGAACGGAGATCACAGAGAGGTTAATTATGGCCTCGGTGGACGAGACATTACCTGCTTCGAGCTTTAGGTGGGCCCAGGCGGAAACAGGACAGACACCTTCCAGGGCGACGCAGGAAACAGAGCAGACATGACTGTGAGAGAGAGCATAGAGGGATTAATGAAGACCTCTTTGGTCGGAACAGAGCAGGCTTAAAGGTTGCAGATGGTCTCAGTGGTCCAAACAGGGCAGGATGAGAGTTCGAGAACGGCCTCCATGGCCAGAACAGGGCAAGCCGAGAGTTCGAGGTTGGCCTCCGTGGTCGGAGTAGAGCAGTTTGAGAGTTTGAGAATGGCCTCCATGGCCTGATCAGGGCAGGATGGGGACTCCATGACGACTCCTCTGGCCATGACTGGGCAGAACGAGTGTTCGACAACCTCCGTGGCAATGACAGTCCGTGACTCGAGAACGGGACTCTGGAACGGTACTCCTGGCCGTGACTGGCAGACTGGATTCTCAGGGATCGGGAACTCCTGGCCATGACTCGGGATGAATTGGGCTCTGGGTTAGCGGTCATTCTGTGCAGGGGCTCTGGGTTGGTGACCATCTTGTGCAGTGGATCGGGCTTAGCGGCCATCTTGGGCTGCGGCTCTGGGTTGGCGGTCATCTTGTGCTGACAATGTGGCTCTGGAGAGACAGCCATCTTGTGTGCAGACTCTGGTTGGGGCATGGTGACCCTTTTTGTGTGCAGACTCTGGCTGGGGCATGGCAGCCATTTTGTGTGCTCATTCTGTTTGAAGCATGACGGCCAACCTGAGCGCTGGGTCTGGCAGAGTCTTCCATCTCACGAGGATGAGCTGACTAGCCTGATGCTTGCCTATTGACCGTCTCTGGCCAAAGCTGTCGAGTGAGTGTTTGACTGTAGTTTTTATGCAGGGTGTAATGAGTGTGAACGGGTGTGGTAACGAGCTGCATGTGTGAGAGTGGATGAGGTTCAGGTGTGAGTGTAATCAGTCCAGGGATGCATGATGGGATGGGGTGCCCTCTGGAGGGGCTTGTGGGCACTCCAGCAGGCAATCATGACAATTTCAGTGTGGTACTTGGCATTTCTATCTACATAGAATTCTGTATATTCCAGGTTATATTTATTGATCATTTTTGTTTTTTTGTTTTTTTTCTTAAAAAAAAAAAAAGTCTTCATATTTTTTTTTTTTTTAATTGATTAAATAATTTATTCCTGATAAAATACAATTTGAAAGTTCCATACTCCATTTTTATTAATTTATTTTAATCTTTGAATATTATGTTTATTATAATTATAGAAAGCAAACTGGTTTGCAAACTGTTTAAATCCTTTTATTCCTCAAACAGACTATGAGAGTTTGAGGATTGGTGGTTTGGCGTTTGCTGTGGTGCTGTTTGCTCTGGGAGTGCTCCTTATTCTCAGTAAGAAACATTTTTATTTATTGTTTTTAACTCCTCGTTAACTTAATTCAGAAGTTAAATCATGCAGAAATTAGTATATAACAAAAGAGATCAGAGAACAATAGCTAAACTGAGTTGCCGCACAATAGATAACAATTAAACAGCAGTGCTTTTATTCAACTGAGCATGAGATGAAGTTGGATTATGAAACAGAGATGCATGAATATATGTCACACTCAGTGGCAGAGATATAAATGAAGACATGCTTGCTATCAACATTTCATTCGGGTTACAAGAATAACATATGGAAGGGATTATTTTCCCAGTCATTATCATAAAATAAAACCCGACAGGTCGTTTGTATGGTTTGACATTCATTCGTTTGATCTAAATCGTTTTGCTTGTGTGTACCCTGCAGGCCGCAGATGCCGCTGCAGTATCAACCAGAAGCCCAGGTTAGGCTTAAGTCCAATACAGCCTTCTGATTCTCTGTCATGTGCTGCATGGGTTTTTATCGGTTATGATTTCCTTTGTACTATATATTTTCTCAGGGCTCCAGGAGATGAAGAAGCTCAAGCAGAGAACCTCATGGTCTCCAAGGGTGAGATTCAGTACTATCTCTTGTAATACACATTGGTCAACTTTAAGAACAATTTTAACTGCTGTTCTTTTTTCATAAAGCCAAGGAGACCCCTAAAGCAGAGAACTGAAACAGTCCAGGTACAGAGATTTTTCTGCAGCCTGGTCTCATAAAAATACGTACCTCTGTGCACTTTTTGTGCAACAACGTTTTTACGTACCTTACTACATGTTTTGTCGCAGTTTCAAAGAGAAATGTCCACTGAGTGGCGCTAAAACACAGGTTCACGTGAAGCCTGGCACATTTTTATTACGTTGATAAAAGTATGTATTGCGTCGGTTCATAATGGACTGTTGCTTAAAGTTAATGCTCTATCATGTTGGAAATATGCCCTACACCAAATCCAACCCTAAACCTACCAGATAGTGTTAACAAATGCAACATTTCAACTTTCTTTTACACCGATTTGTCAAACCATAGTTACATGGGAATCAAACTGAAGCCACCGAACAAACCTATCGTCTATGAAAACCCATAGATATGAAGCTGGATATGTGTGATTCTAACATTCAAAAGCATCAGTTTTCAAATCTCAGGATATTAATATTGTTATTAATATTATCATAACATGATATTCTTAATTTCTTTCATTTATTAATCAAAACTCTGTAAATCTGTGTGAAAAGGAATAAAATATGTCAGAGTTTTACTGTCTCTAGTGTATATTTCTTTTGGAAACTGCAGTAACATGTACGTATTGGTACATATTTCTGTGTCTCGCGAAAAAGTACACCAAAGTACATTTATGCCATGAGACCAGGTAGCTTTTCTTTATGAAAGTGTGATTATGGAATCAGAAATGACCAAAAATGCAGAAAACTTGTTGTATTATGTAATATTGGCTATATTTCTTCTCAGTGCTGTTGAACACATAGCTGTGGCTGAACGACTTCACTGATGCTGAGGATGCTGATGATGATGAAGCTGATTCCAGACCATGGCTATGAGAGGATAGCGAGGAGACAGAGATTTGTGGGGGGGAGACGACTATGACTTGGATTTTTAATGGGCCAGTGTCTTGTACGTAGACCTCTAGTCCTGTCACGTTAACAGTAACCGTATCCGTCTTTTCGTCCGTGCCTTTTTGCAACAGTCTGTCTTGAGTGAGTTGTTTTAGCAAAACTAGCCACTTTCTGCAGATCATTCTTAACACTTTTGGCTCCTCCCCAACCAAACTTGTGCATGAGGTTTAAAGGAACAGTTCACCCAAAAATGAATATTCTTGTTCCAAATCTGTATGCAGTTATTTTTTTAATGTTGAACACAAAAATAGATCATTTTAAATATTCTTTATGTAGCCCCTGTTATATAATGACAAAACTAAAAAAGAACACAAACACTATAGTTGTAGTTTTTGGTTGAACTGTCCCTTAAAAGAAAAAAAGAAAAAAAGTCCAACAGTGAATAACTGTTGCTGTTATTATTGGTGAGACCACTTGTTATTGTCATTTGTGTCACACCTGCTGTTTTTTCTCTTGTAGATTGTATAGATTATATGCACACATATTTAAAGTATTTAATATAAGTAAGTATTGATTCATATGTGATGCAGAATATATATATTTGAATATACAGTGTATGCATGTGTGCGCGCGAATTAATAGACCTGTAGAGCTTGTATGAATGCGTGTATGTGTGTGTGTGCGCATGTATGCCCACATTCAGGGCTCCTCCTCCTGACAATCTTTCGATCATTGTACCCAGACCAAGCACAAAAACAATAAAGTACAACCACTGTACCACAGGGGGCGCTATACCACTGTCCTCTGATCAGCTGCAACACTGCCGAGCTCAAAGCCCCCATTCGGACCCAAAGTCTAAACGTCTGCGGCCTGAGAATGAGACCGCAGAAGCAGTTCACTTCACCATAGTGCCACAAACCTGCGTCCTTTAACTTTACTATCACATGTCTTCTGTAGCCTACGTATTCACTTTTTTAAAGGAATAGTTCACCCAGAAATGTAAATATTTTAGGATTGTCTACTCACCCTCATGTCATTAAAACATAACAAAGAAGATGGTTGTGGTTGTTATGTGGAGCACAAAAGGAGATATTTTGCTGAATGTCCAACCAGCTGTTTCCATACAGTAAAGTAAAGCATAAAGTATCTATACACTAGTGCATTTGCAGCTAACATTTATTCGTGTGTGAACACAGGCAGTAAGCACATACGCATAAGGCAAGTTTCATTCTTGTTTAGTGTCTGTGCTAAGTCTATGTAAAAGTTATAAGCAACAACAATAAGAAATAGTTTCTTATTTGCCTGTGAAACAATAAGCCAGAGCAGTGTTGCCACCTAGTGGGCAAACTAAATTGTGAAAAATATGCAGTTTAAAGGGGTCATCTGGTCCTACATGCACTTTTACAGGCTGTTTGGACTGAAATGTGTGTTGGGAGTGTGTGTACACAACCACCCTACAATGATAAAGATCCACCAGTAGTTTTCTT
>JAUMHE010000067.1:4897132-4917157 GCA_032359235.1 Enteromius mattozi | reverse complement strand
GGAGCTCGTGAAGATTTAAAGGGGAAGTACACAGAACAGAGTGATTTCAAAAGAGCTGTTTTTGACAGGGTAAAATGACCGTTTTTTACACTATCTTTGAGAAATTTTAAAACAAACTATATTACAAACTTTCCATTAAGACCCTAAAGAGTAATATAAGCTAGTGGAAAATGGACTTTGTATGACCCCTTTTTAGAAAAACATGTAAAACAAAGTATACTTTGGCCTTAAATATTAACTGCCTTCAAGAAAATTTACCATGGTTTTATTGTGGTAAAAGTGGTTAAACTATGGTTTATGGAATAAATCCATGGTTAATTTGTGGTAACCATGTTTTTTTTAAAAAATGTTTTATTTGTAGTCAAACCATGGTTAATTTTCGTAAGGGTGGGACTTTGGTGCAAACAAAAAGCACCATAAAGCTATAATCAAAGTAGTTCATATGACGTCTGATGCAGATGGCACAAGAAGTGGAAACACTTCAGCAGTTTTGAAGTCGTGGACGGATTTGTTGAATTATACAGGATTTCCAGGAGACATGTCGTGTTCTTTGATGTTCCACCAGGAAACAAAGAAGCCATGATGGCAAACTCCCTAACGAAAGATAAAAGCCGTCATGTTTATAACTGTGACAACAAATGCTTATCAGGATAAACTAAACAATGGATTTTAAAAAGTATGTGAAATATTTAAATTTCATGGCATTTAAAATACATCTGAGAATTTACACACCAGGCAACATTTCCACGTCCTGAAACGTAACACTCAGTGAAACAATCTGTCATTGGTTGTGTGACATGTCAGTCAAACGGCCTCATGGGCGGGTTTTAGCCAATGAAAGCTACCATGGATTCCAGACCTTCAGCCGTTAGTCTGGCTACACAAGACTATGGGAAACTTGGCTTTCAAATTACATGAGGTTGAGTAAACAATGACAGAATATTGATTTTTGGGCAAACTAATGCTTTAATATCACTCATATTTATAAACACTGTTCAATGGGACCAAAATGTCGGCCTCTAAAGAGACCAACCTTTGCATTTGTGTGTGTCTGCGTACGTTTGTGAGTGTGTGTGTTGTTTTTCCACACATCACTTGTTGTGATAAACCTATGAGAGCTGTAGAAATGTAGGTCAGTTCATAAAGAGAGAAGTGTTTCACAGAATATTAATCACATGTATTCAAGAACACAGTCTAACGCTACAGATGCTTCGCTATTAGAGAGGAATTTAATACATATTCGTCTCATATCTGTGCAGCTGCTGTGTATGGCCGCTCTTTGTGCTTCAAAATAAATAAAGTCTTTGTCTGACACAGGCATCTGTGTGTGGATTTGTTTTTGTTTTTTTGAAGCATCTGAACAGAGATGCCAAGCCTCAGTCAATCTCTCTTATTCTGGTTCTTTAAAAAGGTCATTTATAACCTTCCAGAAAAATACTGCTCTCTTCAGTACATCAGGTAAAATTTTATTTAAGACCATTTGGACATGGTTATCCATCAGCGTGATTGATCTGACAGCAATGTAGCATCTTGTACCATGTTGTTGACTAAAAATGAGCATTTGAAGTCAATTACCGATGTCTGAGAGCTCTCTGAGGTCCGTTGCTTATAGTCTACTTCAAAATCGAGACAGTATATGCCCACAATCACTCTCAGCGTTTTATACTGTGATGTGATTGCACTTCCCTTGGGCAATGACTCCAAAGGTTGGGCTCAGTGGTATTTTATCATAGTTTGAAGGCCAGTGTTTATGGGCTAATAAATGCATTTAAAAGAATGGTTGGGCGGTCAGATTTATGAATTCTCTGAGAGGCAGGGAGGGGTAGAGGGATGAAATACACCTGGACTTAAGACACACTCTAGCAGTAGTCAAGACCTCAGGAGGAAGAGGAGCTTTCCACAGTACAGGTGAGCTGAGATGGTAACTGTTATGGATTTATGCAGAGTGTTAAACATCAGAATTTCTAAAATTGTGTTTTTATTGGTTTATGTTCATGACATGATAACTGAGGTTTGGGACATTAGGGGCATGTTAGGTTGCGCTCATGTTCTTGTCAAAATTCTCAGAAACCTCTATGCAGTTTAAAAATTGCCTTATTATATTCCTTATTATTTATTTATTTTTTTTAAATGTTTTACTGACTAAGCTTAAGAAGAAAAACATTTATTTCATCACAAGCATTTCTCCCTATTTTCAATTGTTTCACTTCAATGATAGGTTAGAATTGTGTGAATTTTTTTAATGAATGATCAAAAGGATAAACAATGCAGATTTATTTTCACAGCCACCTTTGCTCAGATTTAGCAAGATTTATTTTAACCAGATTTATTTTAATGAACCTTTCACTCTCTGCATTTTATTATTTTAGTTTTGATTTTTCAGCCTGCTTGAAATTAGGGTCAAAATAAACATTTTTAATTAAATAAGTTTGGTAATTTTTATTTAATCACTTTAAATAGCAAAGGGATAGGAAGTTAGCATTTTGGAGTCAATATAAGCCAATAACATTTGTAAATATATCATTTTAAATTGAAATAAACATTTTTAAAAACACAATACAACTAATTCTAATTGACACATGGTAGCAGTTAGCATCATCTTAGCATGTGAAAATTTATTGGATTTATTGCAATAATTTTGCAATCAACTTGCTATATTAACATACTAAAGTTCACAATCTTATAAATGTGTGTATATATGTTTATTTAAATAGACAAATTGTAGAAAGATGCATTTATTGCAGTTCAGGTGTTCACGCCTCCTCATGGATATAGGTAAGCAGGTTTGGCGTGCTGTCCAGGGAGCGGGCCGGGAGAACGGCGGGCTCGAACCCTAGCAATTTGAACCCTTGCAAGGGTAAGGGCTCGGCGTCCGGCTCGAACTCCGGCTGCCCCCCGGAGTGGGAAGTCGTGATTAGAGGAGGTAGAAGGGGAGGGGGAGGGTTTGCAAAAGCGAGATGCGAATGAATGGGGAAATGTGGTTTTTATAGTGCTTGGAAACGATTTGATTGGGCAATCGTAACAAGGAGATTGTTTAGCTGATTGCTAACAGCTGCGTGTAATTCGTCCAGCGATCCACCCGAAACTATGTTATTGTCAAAACATTCATTTAATAATTTTGGGGTGTGATCCATGCAATACAACAACACAATAAAAATAATTAAATAATTTTGGGGTAAATTTGATATGGTAACATTAATACTGACATCACTGCATGCATTTTTCAATTAAGAATTTGACAGAAATTGCTTTTATGTTGTATACCAGAGACTCTTACTTGTCAAGTTGACATTTTGAGTTGTTCATGTTACAAGGTTTTTGTCACTAGTCAGTATGTGTAACTGTGGGTGGTGTGGTGCGGTGGTTAAAGGTTAGCAAGAAATAAACAATACGCCAAAACCACTGTGCCCTAGAGCAAAGCATTACAGAAAAAGTTAATATCATGAACCTGAAGTGTTTGTTTGTCTGACAAGATCTGCATATAGAATTGAAAAGCAAACTGCCCCGACTGAGGTTTGTGAGTCACATTCTCTTCAAAGCAGCACGAGTTAATCATTACTCGTGAGATATGGATTGTGAAGGAGAATCAATAAAAGCACTATCCTTAAGAAAGTCTGATGGAACCGAGAGAAATGTTAAGGGTCTGCAAATGGACCTTTCTTAAAAACAATTTTGGCTGTATGGCTGTGCTTGAGTTGAGCTGTATGACTTCAGATCTGTGTAATGGTTTCAGGGATTTAAAAAATAAATAATTAGAATATTTTGTGCTTCTGATGCATTTTATTATATAGAATACAGACTAAATGAAAATAGTAATATTTATATACAACTACATGCAGATTTTGAATGCATTACGAGGGTTGAAGCCATCGCAAGGGTATGGAAAGCAGATGGGGCTAAAAGTCATTGAACAGATGACAGAATCTGACTGTGTCAGCACACACTGGTTTTCTGCATTAACAGAACAACATGCAGAACAGCCAATTAAAAAGCTGCATATGTGATAATATGGTACGTTATTTTTTTTTTCATTGACTTTAACAATGGTTGGTTAGTCCATATTTGACCCAAAGTTAAGTTGAAACAACACAGCAATTTTTAGAATCTAGGCAGAAGTTGTGTAACATTAATTCATTTATTTTAGCACAGTTAATACAAGTAAAACAATAGCACAGTGAAAAAAAAATAAGTAAGTAGTATGTGGATAATGTGTAGAATGTGTGTGCATTGAGAGACACATTCAAATTTGTACTCTTAAAGGGATAGTTCACCCAAAAGTGTTGTTATTAATTACTCACCCTCATGTTGTTCCAAACCCATAAGATCTCTGTTCATCTTCGGAAAACAAATTAAGATATTTTTGATGAGATCAGAGAGCCATCTGACCCTCCATAGACAGTAAGACATCTGAAATGATCCTAGATCCAGAAACGTAGCAAAAAACATCGGTAAAACAGTCCATGTGACATCAGTGGATCAACTTCACCTTTGCGATGCTAGGAGATTACTTTTTTTGCGCAAATAAAACAAAAATAACATCATTTACTCTTTTCGACTTATGTCTTCCGCCATTTTAGAGAGTATCTCAACACACCGCATATGCAAGCTTTAACATATTTGATGTAACCAGCCTTGTTTACATCCAGGTGAAAGCACGCGCATGTACATAATCTGCAGCTGTTTATGCCTAGAGGAAAGCACCCACTTACGCAATAATATTCTTTAAAATGGCAGAAGACATAGGTCATAGGAGAAGAATGGTTGAGTATATAATGTTATTTTTGTTTTCTTTGCGCAAAAAAAAAAGTTGATCCACGGATGTCACATGGACTTTTTTACCAGTATTTTTGCCACGTTTCTTTATCTGGGATCATTTCAGTTGTGTTGCTGTCTATGGAGGAGCAGATGGCTCTCTGATCTCATCAAAAACATCTTAATTTGTGTTCCAAAGTTGAACAAAGGTCTTATGGGTTTGGAACGACATGAGGGTGAGTAATTAATGACAGAATTTAAGTTTTTGGGTGAACTAACCCTTTAACGTAATAAATCTGTGCATCTATACGCATACGAAATGTGGATAAAACTACCAGGCCAGTCTCATGAAAATACTTATAAATAGTACGCCGAATCAAAATGTAGTAGATCGGGTAGAAACTACCTTAACACAGCCAGAATGTAATTGTCTACACATAAAATAAACATGTAAAAATTTTGCAAGTCCCATTTAGTCAATGACAGACTGGAAGTCATTGAGGACAGTGCAAAAAAGCTATGTGGAATTTTGGCGAACATTTACAAAGTTTTGAGAAAAGGGCAACAATTTCTTTTCAGCAGCAACAAATTAACAAGTACAGATATTCACATTAATTACAACAGTGATACACTACATTCAGTTCTACTTAAATACACTAAACTACATGCCGTTATTTTAAGTGATAAGTAAGTAAGGACTGTTAGATTTTAATGTGTTTTTATTATTTACATTACCAGTTTTGCCATTCTGCACCGAGAACCACAGACAGCAGCCATGTCTTCTGGAGCAGGTGAGTTTCATTTTAAAAGTGTGTTACACTCTTGTACTTGTATTCTGCTCTCTTCTTCACACTGTTAATGAGAGCTGGAGTCCTCCACTGGGAGTCTGTCTCAGACAGAGGGACTGTGCTGTGATATAAATGTAGAATAGAACACTTAAAAACAATCACATCGTTATGGGTTTATGCTATGTTATTGCACAAATTGTGCATTAAAATTTTATGATGGCTGATTTTATGAATATGGGTGTTTCTGCAACTATGTCATACTGTGTATTCTTCAACTGATGTAATATGTACAGGGGTCAAATTGAGACAGGATACAGGGGGATGGCATTCCCCTCGATGAAAAAAAGCATCCCCTCTGCAAAAGTATTATTATTATTTTTTGTTTACTGGAAGAAACTAATGTTCATGAAATGTTAAAATTTTCTGGTTATAATATTTCATGAATTAAATAATGACGATTGGTATTGTAACAACAGCGCACAAACTCCAAGTAAATCTTTTACATTTTTCATGCTAAATGGTTCAAGCGCAACTTTTGAAGTTCTTTAAAAAGAAGACCGAAGGTATGATTTTATCTTGAATATAAATACATTCCCCTGACATACTGTGCTGTGTGACTGTGAGAGACTGAGAGATGATAGGAGAACTGACAAAAAAAATAAAAAATACTGTTTATTTTATACAATAGTGCAGTTCCTTGAATGAATCTGTTTTTAAATTAATCGAGTGATCCTGTGATTCAACCGTCCATTCACTCTCTGTGTCCCAACGTGTATACTATCTTCCAGGGCTGGGCGATCTAATCATCGATTTATTCATGCGCATCTCGTCAGTAAAGCCTGTTCTTTGATTAGCGGTAAATCTCAATCGGCTGTTTTTAAAATGAGCGGCAACTGATACCAGAGTTGGGTAGTAACGAGTTACATTAACTTTGTTACATTTACTTGAGTAAAGTTTTTGGGTAACTAATACTTTTAGAGTATATTTAAAGATGGGTACTTTTACTCTTACTCAAGTAAATTTTTAGTGAAAAAACGGTACTTTTACTCTGTTACTGTGGGCAACGCTCCTCTTGTTACATCATCTTAATGCAATACAATTTAAAAATGCTTTCATTTATTCCAAACACATGTTTATTCATCCAGAAGCAGTTCAAACTCAAAGCTGTAACCGCAAGTTTAAGAACATCAAAAGTGTTGAAGACGTGGCTTTGGGGGTAGAGTCAAATCTGCAAAGGCTATTGTTTGCTAGCTATGAATATCTTAGATGAACACTTTGTGTGCTGTGTGGTCGCCGTGATTTTGCCAAGTAAGACATGATCCTGTATCAACATTACTGTCTAAAAATATAAACTTATCCCAATCCTTACCCTTAAACCTACCCCTACCCAAAATGTATGGCTAAAATCAGTGGGAAATGATAGCTGATTAACAAGGGTCTAGAAGAACCTAACCCTGATCATAAGCCTAAAACAGATATTTCCAGAAAAAATATCCCTCAATTCTGATTGGTTGATTGGAATGTTGTTCCAGGATCAACAACCTTGTACTTGGTGAAATGCAGTTTCACAGGTAACGTTATAGAAAGGCTACGTTCGATTAGAGTACACAATACCACTATGACATTACCAGTTTGTTGTACATGTACTTTATACATTAAATACTATGTTTAATTTATACATTAAATGAGCTTTCACAAAGTATGAAATGAACACCCTAATTAGCTCTGTGCAATGGCACATGACCTGTTCCGAGATTCTGATTGAGATTTACCGCTAATCAAAGAAACGGTTTTACTGACAAAGTTTTTTTCATAGACATATATATATACACACACAAACACACATATATTTTGAAAACATTTATGTGTATTTACATTTATAAACTTACATTTATATAATTTATATCATATATAAATATTTCATTTATAAACATTTTTTTCTTAAATATATACATGCATGTGTGTGCATTTATATATACATAATAATATACACAGTACACCTATGCAGGTAATCACACTCGCTCAGTCCATCTCTCTCTCATAGTCCTATACATAATAGGCCCCAGCAAGCTTTTAATACAGTAATACAATAAGCTTTCAATGAAGCAACTCAATGTTCCTTTGTTACTAGCTTTAAAGTGACGTTTTGGAATTATTAATGGAGCTTGGGCTCTGTTAAACTGCCAACTTTACATTTAAATCTGTGGCAGAAGGAAGTAGTTTGCACAGAAGGGAGCTTTTAAAGATACTCCATAGTTGTTTCAAATTTATTTATACACTTGTGCTGTCGAACTGTTGTATAAACGCAATATCACAGTCATACTCGAGCGATATTGCTCATATATTTTAAAATAAAATGACAAAAAATGGCATAAATAAATGATAATATTCTGCAACTGCATTTGTAAAGACCCAAACACTTTTATATTTTATTTTAAACTATAATTTAATTTTAATGTCCATTAGTTATTTTTCATTCAGTTTTTCAACAATATGTTCCTTAAACTTTCCCTTAAAGGGTTAGTTCACCCAAAAATGAAAATGCTGTTATTAATTACTTACCCTCATGTTGTTTTAAACCGTTCATCTTCGAAACACAAACATTTTTTTTGATGATATCAGAGAGCTATCTGACCCTCCATAGACAGTAATACAACTGAAAATATCCCAGATCCAGAAACGCTGTGAAAACATCAGTAATGTGTCAAACATTTGGGAGAATACTTTTTTTTTGTGCAAAGAAAACAAAAACAACATTCAAAATGGCGGAAGATGTAAGTCACGGGAGAAAAATGTTAGTAAATGTTATTTTCAGGAGTAAATGTTATTTTCTTTGCACAAAAAAAAAGTATTCTCATAGCATTGCAAAATTGAAGTTGAGTAACTGATGCCACAATGACTGTTTTACCAGTGTTTTTACTACGTTTCTGGATCTGAATCATTTCAGTTGTATTGCTGTCTATAGAGGGACTGATGGCTCTCTGATCTCATTAAAAATATCTTAATTTGTCTTCAGAAGATGAACAAAGGTCTTACGGGTTTGGAACAACATGAGGGTGAGTAATTAATGACAGAATTTTCATTTTTGGGTGAACTAACCCTTTTTCTTGCAACAGTTGTCTTTGACTTGCTCACTGGGGAATTAAAGCATTACTTCCTTTAAAACGTCTTAAGTAATATAGTCTATATATAGCGCTATTCAAATAAAATTAAGTAAAAACCTACAACTTTATTTGCATGCCTGTGTTTGCATGTTATTTTAGGTGCTGCGGTTTAGGCTGTTGGGTTGGACTGTGAAACCCAAAATGACAGTTATGCCACATGTTATCCCTGCAGACCTTGACTTCCTCTTCTAACTCTGTTATTGTCATCACCTCTGGGCAGAAGTAGGGCATGTCTCGACCATCAATAAAATACAGAACTAAATCCTTTTGGGAAATCACATACCCCATATTCTCCTAAAATTCTCATATTTGCAATGTACACAGAGGCAATAATAGTGTAGTTTTTAAAAAATGTGCACTTTTAATTAAGTTTGCGTTTTCAGGCCCCAAAACATTGTTATCTAAATCACAAGCCAAAACGCATGAAGTTTTCCTCTTTTTTTGCTGAAAACAGTGTTGTGTAAAGTGATTTTCAAGTGGTTTTATTTAAAAGGATAGTTCACCCAAAAATGAAAAATGTCTTTTACTCACCTTTGAAGCATCCTAGGTGTATGTGACTTTCTTCTTTCAGGTGAATCCAATCGGAGTTAAAATAAAAAATTGTCCAGACCCCTCCAAGCCTTTGAATGGGTTTAAATAGGTGACTGTGGAAACAGGAAGCAGTCCCGGCAGATGTATGTATCGCGCGTGCGCGTGTGGGAAATGTAGTTTTGAAAGAAACAACATTTCCTTTCTTTAGCAAAGGAAAACCAGTCTCCTATTGGTTTATACAAAATCCTAAAACATTTTTCTTTACAAATCCTCGGTTTGTGCTCGTAATTCCTTACTGGTGTTTTGTTTTGTTCTCTCTGTGCTCATTACGTCATGCGCCAAGACTGCTTCTGGTTTCCACAGTCAGCAGACGTGAGTGAAAAGTGCATATTAAGTTTGAAATATGGATATTTATTGTACAAAAATGCAGGGATTCGCTACAGGAGGTTTTATTCACGTCTTGAGCTGTGTGAGGGATGTTTTAGTACAAATACGTGCATGTTATTTTACGTTTTCCGAAGTGTAATTGCTTTCACCCGTTTAAACCCATTCAGAGGCTAAAAAATTTTATTATAACTCCAATTGGATTCGTCTGAAAGAAGAAAGTCACATATACCTAGGATGCTTCAAAGGTGAGTAAAAGACAGGATAATTTTCATTTTTGGGTCAACTATCCCTGTAATAACTACAGCTACTCCCTAACAATGCCATAATTGTTGTAAATTTTAATGATTTTATGGAAAATAAGAACAAGTGGAATAATAAGGTATTTAGAATTGTTTGACTTTTGATTGATAGGATAAGTATTTCAGATGGATTGCATATACACACATTATTTTTGACTGTCATCTGAGGGTTCCTTACTTTAGACTAGTTGATTGGTCAGTTACAAAGCTGCGGTAAAACAACTTTTAAATTAGTCGTTATGCACATCCAAAGTTCTAACAAGGTGTAAACAGAGTCAAAGTGGCACAAAGTGTAATTATCTTGATTATCTTGATTTCTTTCATTTCAAAAGAACATTATGGCTTATTCTGAGTCTCTCTCTCTGTTTCAGCCCCTACACTAGACCCTGATGCTGACTTTTACTATGGTAAGGATGTGCAAATTCCTCTTGAATAATTAAAAAAATGTGTTTATGTGGACAAGAATAATCTGATTACCTATGAATATTGGAAGATTGTCATTATGGCTATGCCATATCCAGGATAAGAAATTCCAAATTCAAGTCCACGTCTGACACAGCAGAACAATATAATTTAAATCATTTTCAAAATGTTTTTATCAGAATTTTGCACCATGTTTTCCTCACTCAGAATATTCTGCCTCTGCTTCACAGATTATGAGAATCTGCGCATTGGAGGCCTAATCTTTGCTGGGATCATTGTGGTACTATCTGTCCTCCTCCTGACAGGTAAGTTTTAGCGTCTGTGTGTAGGTGTGTGTGTGTGTGTGTGTGTCAAATCACTAATGTGTAATGAATGTCTGGGCCTGTAGGTAACCGCATCAGACGGTGTGGCAAACGTAAGGTAAGCACCCTTAACTTACTGATGTGTTTCTGGTGACATCTAGTGGGCAGACTACACATATTGTAATTTTAAACAAGGACTTGTTACATTTTACTTCTAGTTATGGAAGGGTTATGGAAGGCCATTTCCACCACTGAATAAAAAATAAAAAAGGCTATTGTGACTTTTTTTTCCCTCAGAATTGCTTGATAAAAACTCGCAATTCAGACTTATTTTCTCAGAATTGTGACAAATATACTCGAAATTGCTATAAAGTCAGAATCGTAAGTTATGAATTCAGAATTGTGAGATATAAAGTCGCAATACTGAGTCTTTTTTTCCACTCAAAATGTTCCTTTTTCACGTTTCTGGTTTCTCCGCAGCGGAAGTTGTCATAGTTGGGTTAACTTTAAGAGCAGTGAATGGAAGAGTACCACAAATATACTTTTTTGCATTCCCATTTGCTCAAATAGCAAAAAAAAATAAATAAATCCACAATAGTGTTTTCATGACTTCCAAGACTGATAACTGCAGTACAAAGAGTGGTTCTTATAAATGTGCGTACATTTTAAAAAAAAAATAACTTATAAGGATTTACGGTGATGACCATTAAATGTGTCTTTTGAAAAGGGTCTATTGGACTTTATAACTCGCAATAGCAATTTTATATCTCACAATTCTGAGAAAAAAAGTCAGAATTGCGACTTTATATCACACTATTGTGAGTTATACAACACAATTCTTACTTTATATCTCGCAATTCTGACTTCATAACTTACAAATGAGAGTTTACATCTCACAATTCTGAGAAAAAAAAAAGGCAATATTGTGAGATAGAAAGTCGCAATAACTTTTTTATATTTTTTATTCAGTGGCAGAAACGGGCTTCCACAGACATATTCAGTGGAGTAGGTTTACTTTGAAATTTACATATTGTGAATATGAAAAATATGAGAAATGGGTAACACTTTATTTTGATGGTCCCTTTTGAACAGTGTGTTGACAATAAGTAATGTTGCAACTACAACTAACTCTTATTATAGTATCAGTAGACTGCCTGCTTAATATCTGCATACTCTTTATTGTGATGGCATCTCAACAGACATTCTACTGACTATAAGTAACTGCAAGAACATGTCAACTTATTCTACCCCTAACCCTGACAACAGAATGTGTTAAAGGGACCATCAAAATAAAGTGAAACTGAGAAATGTCCTTTTTCTGAGAACTGTTGCATTTAGTGTTTGTTTTTGCAACGTATTCCTGTAACTGTAATAGTACAAATAACAAATATCAAATATTAGTATACTAAGACTTTGATCTGAGTCTTTAAATGTCTCTGTATTTTGTGTGTTTGTCAGGCAAAGCACGCGGATGAAGACATTTAAGATGGCCATTTCTATACTAGATGGTTTTGAGATGACAGTCTGTAAATGTGGAAAAAGTCGTATTATTATGTTTAACTTAACACTTAATTTTTTTATTTAAGCTAATTGTTAAACATTTCATTAAAACATTGATTTGGAAAGGTATGGTATTGAAGACCAATAAAGGATATAAAATGTTTCATCACATATTTAATTTCTTTTATTAACACACACACACTGTTTGTTACATCGTGTACTTTACTAATTTAGTAACTCTTTCCCTGCCATTGATGAGTTTTTACAGCAGTCCCTGTTCTAGGTGTATTACGGTAAGGAAAGCCCTAATGCAAGACCCAAATCATGAGGTACGGGACTTCCCGGGTCTACCGGCTCCAAAAAAAATGACAATCGTCATAAACGTAAGGATCAGAAACAATATAGATATTTCAATATAGATCATAATACAGATCATATATGTAGACCATGCATGTAGATCGTGTTTTAAAGATTTTGAATCCGATCGTGACGAGGTGGGCTAGTCAAAGACGGAGATGCCTTTACAGACACAGAAACATCTTGAGGCAGTCGTGGCCTGATGGATAGGGAGTTGGACTTGTAACCCAAAGGTCGTGGGTTCGAGTCCCAGGTCCGGCAGGGTTTGTGGGTGGTGGGAGTGAATTCCCAGCACTCTCTCCACCTTCAATACCACGACTGAGGTGAGACCCTTGAGCAAGGCACCGTTCCCCCAACTGCTCCCCGGGTGCCACAGCAATGGCTGCCCTCTGCTCCGGGTGTGTGTTCACGGTGTGCATTGGATGGGTTAAATGCAGAGCACAAATTCCAAGTATGGGAAACCATACCTGGCCACAAGTCACTTCACTTCATCTCTAGTTATGTTGTGGATAGATCTATAACCCGGCAATATGAATATAAATATGCGTGTATGTATGCGTGATTTATATATAAATATAGTTTGTTTGTGTGTATATATTTGTATGTAGCCTAAATGTATATGTGTGTGTGCATAAACGTGTGTGTGTGTGTTTGTTCTGTTTACTGAATGCAATTTCAATTATTCTCATAATTCTTTACAGGTGAAAGAATATGAAAATGCAGTACTTTGATAAAAAAGCACTACTTTCAGTTTTTTGTCCAAAATGTTGTATTGCTGATGAAACCTATCTGCATTCAAGACAGTGATGAAAGAACATAAACACATAAAAATATAACAAAATGGAATTTGAAAGCAGGATTTTGTTTGAAAGCAGAGGCTTGATTCTTTATTTTGATATATAATATGTCCATATATGCATTGCAGGAAATATTCTGAAGGCCATCAAATTTAGGTGAAAATCATTAAAAATGCTGGCGGGGAAAGAGTTAATACATTCTTCACCATACAGGCTTCTGATAATATCAAACATTAAACACTAGAGGGCAGAAAATCTCAGCTTTTGGGATACAGCCTTCCATGCAAAGTTCATTAGTTGTTGCACGCTGTACATTTGAACTTTTTTTTTTTTTTTTTGTACAAGTGTTTTATACAATAACAACACTTGATGTAATGAGTGCTTGGTTTTAATCTTAGAATTGAATTGAATTGCTTCTCAAACCTGAATGTGACTAAGAAAGTGTTACATATAATGATAATGTTACATATCTAATAGAATATAATTTTGAAATTTGTTTTGTCCCTCATAAATAAATGCAAAAATACAAACAATTATATAAAATAATGGCAGTAAAACATTAATTTACAGTAATTATTGTTGGTATATTCTAGCTAACACTGCGGTTTCTTAAAGCATTTTAATACCTCATCATCCTCTTTTTTAAAACCTTCTGTAACTGGTACATTTCCACTTAAATTATAATGCTTTGCTTCAGTGGAGTTCCAGGAAACATCCTGAGGTTTGTTTAACCTAAGCAAACATAGATTTATGCAGCATTTATCTGTGCGCAATCACTAATCCTGAACGATTATTTCGCCAGATTAAAACCTGCTTCCTGTGCAAAGATCACAGATAAACTCAACAGCTGAACTGACCGGCTAAATTCCGGACAAGCAGTCTAAATCTTACATAGGGGAGAGAGGGGTATGATGGTCAGCTACTTTGGCTTTTGTCAGATAATACAAACATAAAAATAAGGGTAGCATAAAGTACATTTCCAGATGTCTCACATCAGCTGAAATTATTAAAAAGCATTTTTAACAGATGTACATACGACTACTCAAAAACATAAATGCCTATTTTGACAAAAATAAATAATAAAAAATAATCCTAAAATTAACTTAAGTGACATTATTATTATTATTATTATTATTATTATTATTGCTGTTATTACTGACCTGTTATTCTTGTTTTGTAAGATTAATCCCCCACTAAGAAAATGTTACAATTTATTTATTTAAATTAATTATTTAAAATATTCTGAATGGTTTAATTTAAGAGAACAATATTATTTAAATTATACATAAATAAATAATATTCAGCAAATGCCCATGCGGCCGTAAAACATTTCTTCTTCAGCACATAAGTTCATGGAAAACCCCTTACATAAATTTCATTGAAGGTAAAGGTTTTTTTTTTTTTCTTTAATGTAATGCACTCTTTAATTTTTCAAAGAAATCTGCCAATTTCTTAACTGTCCTTAAGCCAGTGTAATGGAATTCTCTGTAATCGCTTGCAAGGTTCCCTAATAAATTCATGAGCTGACGTTCAATTTGTCCGGTTCATATTTCTCTTCCATAAAACTCTCATTTTCAGAAGATTTGTTGGTCGTTCCTTTGATCTAAACAATATCAGTTAGGAACAACGACTGGTGAAGCTCACTCAACAGTGGTTCATCTTACCCCACTGTTGTCTTACGTATCATGTTGTAGATCACAGTCTTGGTCATTGCCTCCACAGATGTAAAGAACAGCATGGTTAGACGAACAGAAAGAAAGGAAGAGCTGGAGATGAGCCAGGGCTCAGGAAGTTTGAAGTATTGTTCTGCAAGCTGACAAAGAGCATTAATCACCACTCCAGGCCTGAGCTTAATTATGCTTGAATAAATAAGTCATTAAAGGCAGAGACAGGGCCTGTCAGCTGCGTGCGTGAGCTGAAGTGCTCTGCTAGCGTCACCTTCATCTTTTTCTTTCACTTTCCCCTTTTTCCTTCTCTCTTGCATGTTTCTACTTATATTTCATTAACCCAAAAGGAAACGCGGTTTCATTCATATAATTTTAAAATGAAATAAAATTATGAAATTATATACAAGCTGCACGTTGACTACTCTGGATATATGGCTGTATATCGGCACAGCTGTGATTCGGCCATAGGCAATCACAGCATGCAGATATACAACCATCATCTACAAGTGTGATATTGCATTTATATAAGTGTATAAAATATATAAAAATATATGTAATAATAAAATAACAGTGGAGTGTCTTTAAATGCCCCATTTAGCGCAGAACTACTTCCTTCCACCTCAGATTCAAATCATTTGAAAACATATCTTTAAAACTAGTAATGAAGGAACGCTGGGTTGCTTCATTAAAAGCTTATTGTATTACTGTAGTAAAATTGTTGTATTTAGAGTATTATGAAAAAGATATTGACTGAGCGATCATAATTACCTGCATCTGATACAGCATTCTTTCTTCAGCTTAATCTCATTTGAATGTCCAATAGCCTCATACTATCTTTTCATCTGGTTAAGGATGATTCCTGATGACAGCCCTGCTCAGTGCGTTTGTTGGCAACATGCAAGCTGGTTTTGAAAGAAAAAAGAAGAAAACATTAAAACTAAAATCACCATTGCACACACACACACACACACACACTGTTTACCAATACTAAATACTGTTATTTATATAAAATATTATTTATTTAATAATAATAACCATCATAAATGTTTTAGGCAATTCAGTCAAAAGTAACGTTACGGCAGCACAATATACAAAAGTTACATTCACACATGATCAGAATTTGCCAAACTATTTTGTCTGAGGGAAAAAAATTTATTAATGAGACCAAAGACTGCCATTATATTTACCCAAAACTAAATATATCTCATCAAATCCAGCAGAAAATTGGTGAGGTGCTTTCAGCAGGTTAATGAGTGCTGAAGGGCAGCTGACCATCTGCAGTTTCTTATCTCCTAAGACGTTGAAGTTGACGTTATCTTTATTAACAAACCCCAAACAAGCACCTAAAATACTCTTAAACTACATTCCGTGACACAAAACAAGTATTGTTTTTAAAATTATAGTGGATTTGGGAGTCTGCCATGACACTCGCTCTGAGAAATAAAGTAACTTCTGCAAGCGGTGTGATACAAACGGCGAAACGGCTGTTGAACTTCTGTTGGTCTCAGCATCAACGGTCTGATTCGTGTCGATTCGGCTTGATTTTGTTCAAAATGACGTCATTTCAGTTCGTTCTTCGATTTCCTGTGAAGTGATGTCGGGGCCTTTATCAGCCAATCAGATCCGAGGGCCAGAAAGAACTGATAGATAAATAAATTAATTAATCAATAAATAAGGACAGTCTTTTTTCATGAGAAGTGAGGTCTAAGGGTTATGCAACTACCAAGTTTCAAAATGGTCAATCCACAGTAAGCTGCACACAGCCTTTATAAAGTAGCTGTTATTTTTCACGAGCCGCTGTGACTTCCGTAAAAATGTGACGTCTGATCTAGTCCGTCACCACCTTCAGTCATCATGACTCCACCCACCGTTCATGACATTGCTGAGCAACAACACGGAAACACGTCCAAAAGGTTAACTTTAACAGACGAAACCAGATCGGCCGACCTGTAAGCTCACTCCAAGGATGCCTGATCTGACAGGATTGTTACTATGAGGGGAATCACATCTAACATGTCTAAAGACAAACTCACTGTCTATCTAGTCATGACGAAGATGTATACATTTCAGTTTCAGCAGGCAACTATTTTTAAAGCTACGTTATTATTCCAGCTACAATTAATCACAACAATGCAATTAACCTACACATGATTATATATAAATCGTCAGTTTGTTGTTTTACACACATGCACACAGACATTATTTCATAAACGACATAGTTGTGAGATGTAATAAAACTTTAGAGGCGCCCATAACAACAAAAACAATACTTTATTGAACATTTTATGATAAGAAGTGTGCAGACTCAAGCATTTTTGATGATCGTTTCTGTCCAGTCCACTCATTTTATGTTGGGTTTTTGTCTGGCAGTGGCATCAGGTATGCGATCATATTTCTAATTTTAGGCTGTTTTAGGTTCATTAGCCTCTGTAGCCGAATCTGTGTTGTTTTGAATGGGATGCTTCCATCATTTTGTTTTTTTTTTTTTTTTTTTATTGAAATTAGATGAAATATACAATCACCTTCAGGATAACATTTAACAGAGAAAGAAAATAGAAGTAAGAAGAGGAAAGATAAAATATTGTAAGGGGGTAGCTTACAATAAGGAAATAGATAAACTAATAAATATATAAATAAATAAACAATGAAGGAAAGCTATCTAGACTTAATCAGTCAACAGAAATGTTTTTTTTTTCATATAGTTTCCATCATTCTTTTTGTTTTGCATCCAGCTAGCGCTGTGACATAATTGTGACGTCATTACATTTGATTGGCCTGCTCGTGCGTCACTCAAAAAACAAACAAAAATACAGGTCAATCAGAAAAGAGGCTCATAAGTAGGCCAAAATCCATTTTTTTACAGAGCTGCTTGAGGAGCTATAAAACATTGAGATGGTTTTTGTTACATTGCAGATATATATTATATATATGAAAGATCTGGACTGCAGGCTGGCCATTTCAGTACCTGGATCCTTCTTTTATGCATCCATAATGTTGTAATTGATGCAGTATGTGGTCTGGCATTGTCATGTTGGAAAATGCAAGATCTTCCCTGAAAGAGACGACGTCTGGGTGGGAGCATATGTTACCTTTCAGCATTGATGGTGCCTTTCCAGATGTGTAAGCTGCCCATGCCACACGCACTCGTGCAACCCCATACCATCAGAGATGCAGGCTTCTGAACTGAGTGCTGATAACAACCTGGGTTGTCCTTGTCCTCTTTAGTCCGGATGACATGGCGTCCCAGTTTTCCAAAAAGAATTAAAAATTTTGATACGTCTGACCACAGAACAGTTTTCCACTTTGCCACAGTCCATTTTAAATGAGCCTTGGCCCAGAGAAAACGCCTGTGCTTCTGGATCATGTTAAAATATGGCTTCTTTTTTGACCTATAGACTTTTAGGCAGCAACGGCTAATGGCACGGTGGATTGTGTTCACCGACAATGTTTTCTGGAAGTAGTCCTGAGCCCATATTGTAATTTCCATTATAGTAGCATTCCTGATTGTGATGCAGTGACGTATAAAAGGGCCTGAAGATCACGGCATCCAGTATGGTTTTCCGGCCTTGACCCTTATGCACAGAGATTGTTCCAGATTCTCTGAATCTTTGGATGATATTATGCACTGTAGATGGTGATAACTTCAAACGCTTTGCAATTTTTTGCTGAGAAACTCCTTTCTGATATTGCTCCACTATTTTCTGGCACAGCATTGGGGAAACTGGTGATCCTCTGCCCATCTTGACCTCTCAGAGACACTGCCACTCTGAGAGGCTCTTTTTATACCCAATTATGTTGCCAATTGACCTAATAAGTGGAAAATTGGTCCTCCAGCTGTTCCTTATATGTACATTTGACTTTTCCAGCCTCTTATTGCTACCTGTCCCAACCTTTTTGGAATGTGTAGCTGTCTTGAAATCCAAAATGAGCCAATATTTGGCCTGAAATTTCAAAATGCCTCACTTTCAGCATTTGATATGTTATCTATATTCTATTGTAAATAAAATATAAGTTTATGAAATTTGTAAATTATTGCATTCCTTTTTTATTCACAATTTGTACAATGTCCCAACTTTTTTGGAATCGGGTTTGTATTCCCAGGTGAACGTTATAATAAACCTAAACTCACGACAATATGCAGAGATGATGGAGTTTTGAGAGGATCCACACATGTCAATGATACGTTCGTGTGGAGCAGCATTACTGTGGACGGAGCCGCTCTGAGTTGCAGGTAGACAACCTACAAAATAGATTAATGGGCCTTTTTTCACATTGCCGGATTTCTCAGCAGTAAAAGTCATCATAGGTTTAACTTGAACAGCACAAATATATTTGTTGCATTCCCATTTGCTCAAATAGCAAAATAAATCATATTGTTTTCATGACTATCAAAGGGAAAAAAAAAAAGAGTGAGACTGATCAGAGAAGAAAGAACAATGTCAAATTTACCCTCTACTGCATTGCTTAGAGTAATTGATTACATTACCCTCCTTAACTAGTGTTTTTTTTTATGCAAAAGTGATATAATACAAACTATGGTGTTATAAATGTAAAAATTGTAAAATATATATTTAAAAAAGGAAAACTTTAGATTAGAGTATTATGATGACCATCACAGCCTTGTGTATTTAAATGTATTAGTGCTGTCAAACAATTATTCGTGATTAATTGCATCCAAAATAAAAGTTTGTTTATATATATATATATATATACTGTATATATAATACAGTTATATATATATATATTATATACTGTATATATAATACACATATGTATATGTGTATATAAATATAAACACATGCATGTATGTCTTTAAATAAATTCAATTTATTTATGTATTTAATTAAGTAAATTAAATACATCTATTCATAATCTAAAAAATATAAGAATATAAATAAATAAATGTACACTGCCCTCCAAAGGTTTGGAAACACCCCTGGCAAAGTGTGGTTTTGGATGATATCAGCAGAAATGCTTAACCTTTTTTGGTGCAAATACTGTACATTAAAGTAACTTGACATTATCATTGAAGACCAGCAATAATAATTTTAATTTTGA
>JAUMHE010000067.1:4866239-4878186 GCA_032359235.1 Enteromius mattozi | reverse complement strand
AATAAACTCGTTAGTAACCACAAAAGTTCTCAACAATTAGTGCACTAGTCGCTCACTAACAGATGTAGCCTGTGGAGGTAACCATAGCAACAGCACGCTGCTCTTGCGCTTTGCCGCGTTCTTTTGCGAACAAATGTGAACTGGAAAACAACATTACTGTCAATAGCATTTTATCATAGATTTAAATATTACAAATATAGTCACTAACACAAAATATACTGATTTGTTTAAAACGGCCCTAATACGAAAGACACAAATAGTTAATCTAACTAGTGATTAACATTCTTTTTAATTTTATATATATATATATATATATATATATATATATAAAAAACATTAAGTTAAAAGTATTTTCTGTGTTCAGCGGAGTTCTCTCTGTGTGTGTGTGTGTGTTCGTCAGTCTGTCTGTCCATGTTATGATACAGTATGTTAATTTACAAATTAACCCTCTAGTAGTTTAGGAATGCATGTAGATTAATATAGATCAAATATACAATAAACTGCTGATTTGAATAAGATTGTATATATATATATATATATATATATATGTTTTTAACAACCATTAACATTGTAATAGATGAGATTATAAATGGTCTGAATTACAAGGTGACTTTGTATTGTAGTTAAATATATCAATCCTGTACCTCATTAATTGTGACCCTTGACAAACAAAACATTAGAAACGCTAATTTTATAATTTTATAACCAAACCTATAGATATACACCTCTTCTACTCTACCACTTTTCTCTTGCTCTCTTCTCAAAGAGATTGCCATACAAATGTGGGAGGTTACATGTGACTGGTTTCCAATCCACTCGAGCTCACTCACGCAAAGCACTGAACAATCACAGGGACAACAGTGGCAGGCGAGATTTAGTCTAATATACCAGAACAAATGTAATCTAAACACAAGTGTACATGTGTCCTCCTCAGCCTAGCTATGAAGAAATGTCCGATGCGCACACACATACACACACACCTCATGCTTGCTATCGTAAACCCATTTATAACTGGGTGCAGTGTAGGGCTGACTTTAGATTCAGCTGGAAGTTACTCAGCACCTGTAGTATTGATTTTTCCTTGACTGCGCCGTGCATAAATGATTATCGGTTTGATAAGTGGCTTGTCTGAGGAAAGGTATAAAAAACAAAGGAGGAAGAATGTCAGCCTCTCTCTCTCTCTTAATCTCATGAGTCATTTTAAAAGGTTAAAGAAAACATTATGACACTAGAAGCTGTTAAAAAAAAAATTGTGGCATTGTTGCATGGTACAGACAGGCTTGACAGCGGAAATGGCCCTTGAACAATCTGCGAATAAATTAATTGTTAGGCTCGGAGGCAAATGGATGGTTGAATTGCGTTGTTGTCTAACAGTTACGCACCCCAAAAATATGCGTCTGCATTTAGACATGGTCATATAGGTAAGACACGGTGATCGAAAGAGAGATTGTGTGTAGATTTCTTTGGGGACAGGGTGTGAAGATCTACGCGTGTGCATGCGAGAGAGAGTGTGTGTCTAAGCAAATGCAGATGAGCGACTGAGAGAGCTGCATTATGCATAGCGGCTCACCATTGGCAATAGCCTGGGCAGTCCGCAATACATATTCAAATGCTATTTTCATAGCGAGCAAACAAAAAAATATATGTATGTATATGTTGTGCAAATGTGCAAGAAGAAGGACCACATAAAGAGAGAGAAGGGAAAGAGGAAAATGGAAGGTGATTAACAGGGAGAGATGGCGACAAGGAAGGAAAAAACAAGGAGAAATGATGAGCAAAGACATTTTTGAGCAGGAATTTTTTTCGGTTCGAGGAAGTGGGTGGAGAATAACGCGTCCATCTTGAGAGTTAGACAGATAGATAGGGAAAACGGGCATCATTAATGGAGCATTTCAGCATTCCCAGCCCTTTGCCTCGTTTGGCATATGGCAACGAGAAGGGCAAGGAGCTGCAGGGCTTCGTTAGCCCTCACACGGAAGTCATCTCAGAACAAAGGGAGAAGAAATTGGGTTATCCCACTGGTCTTTCGTTTTACTCTCCCCCTAAATTACTGAACATCTACCCTAAATGTCTCAACAACTGTCCATGGACATAATGAAGTCCTTGGACTTAGAGGTCAACCTCTTTTTTGCATGCATGTATTTTCTGATGTAGTGTTTTGTAAATCACAAATGGACAATGCACAATGCCTGCACGCTATTGGTCAAACTATTTTTCAGTCATCACCTTCAGCAAGGATGGAAAAAAAATATATTTTCTGCATTTTGTAGCAACATCGCTAACATCACTAATGTTTTCTAAAAAAAAAAATCCTCAAAGATGTATGCTCATTTTTTTGTACTTTCTAGTTCTAAAAAATATGACTCATATGTGTCATGAGAAACATAATTATTGCTAATATGTTGTTATATTTTATTAGGTTTTACATGGGACTTAATTTGTTTATTCACTCTCACAAGTATAAAATCAAAAGCTCAGCGTAGAAGACTTTGGAATTCTGAATATTTTTGTGCCAGTCAGCATTATAATGACGCAATTTTCTGCAGCTTTAAGGTTAAGTCACACATGCAAAACTTTTCCCACAGGTCACATGACCAAACCTCTTTTGCACTCACACAAAACTTTCGCAGAGCAATAGTAAACATGACAACACCTTAATCAATTACATGCCATTTAGCTCAGGTAATTGCCTCAAAAAGGTTTATAATCCTATGACTAGAGGTCCTGTGGTATCCTAAAACTGAGAATGGGAGCACTTTCCTATCAACATATCAATAGTGACACCTGTTGGTGTGGAGGACAAACTGCAACTGTCCTGCTCTCAAGCTTTTCCTCTTTACCCTCCTTACCTCAGACTCCCCCCGCCACCAACACCCAGACAGCGGGGGCGATATCCCCAGGCTGTCCCTTTTGGAACCACAACCCCTTACCCAGAACCCCACTGTGAGATTATAGATATTGCAATCTTTATTATGGGGGTTTATGCTTTAGGCTATAATCTGTAAAGGCAAAAAGGGGGGGGGGGCCCGGGCGACTAACCAGTTGACCTGTTTTCATCCCATTTCAATAAGACCATGACCATATTTCCCAGTGTTGCTGTGTTTTGTTCAGATCTACTGTGAACTGATGTGTTGTCATGCAGGCTTTCCGCTATTGTCTATATTTGCTTTTGCCACGAGCAGGGCGGTGTTTGCTGATGTTTGTCCAATAATAAGAAAGAGATTATATATATATATATATATATATATATATATATATATAATATATTCTTAAAAGGAGCTATTACGGATTAACAGATGTTTGTTTATGCTTAGTTTTAAGTTGTATATCTGTGGAGAGGAGGAGATTGGCGCTGTCTATAGTGCTGAAATGTGTTTAGGGACCATTCAGTCACTGTCCATGGTCCTGAAAAGGGCTCTCAGAATTATATTTGACACAGCTCAGAAACCAGGATAGAGTGCACTCTGCTCTCGTCCCAAATAGCACTTAAGGCTGACGGCGGCCAGGGACTGCTCCATTTTGAGCATGTCAGGAATCTTTGCTGTTTAACTCTAATGCTGGATCCCAGAGGTTCTTTACACAAAAGTGTGGGTCAAACATTTCCTTCAAATCCTAGATTTGTCAGTGCAACTGTGGCACTACATTGAAAGCCAACCTCACATGCACAGCAAAGCTCAGTCTAGTCCAAAGGTTCTTAACTTGGGGTGGGGGGGCTTGTCATGGCACAGTAGGGGGCCTCAGTAAACTTATATATATATATATTCTTTAGTTGTTGTTTTTTTTTTTTATTAAGAATTGAAATGCAAATTATTGCCATTATTTATTTATTTGACTGATTGATTAAGTGACTGATTGATTGGTTGATTGAATAAAACAATTTTAACTTTATCACACAATGACATCATTTAAATTATTTAAACATATTAACAGCCAAAACTAATAAAACGGTTTCAGCAGAAATTGAAACATCACAGCAATGTAGGCAGTCTTTTAAATAATAACCTTGACTGTAGAGGACTTTAGAGTGACAAAGGTTGAGAACTGCCAGTCTAGACATTGTTCTAATTTAATCCAGCCTTTCATGCAAAGCATTAACAATGAAAAGATTTTATTTGATTCCTATGCAACCTGTGACTCCTGATGACACTTCCTTTCACTTCAGTCCCCCCATCTAACCTACCACTCCGCACACTCTAAACCTGGTCCTGTCTGGACACTCGCCCCCTGGCTCGCACCCACCTCCATAATCTGCCCTCCCCACAGGGCAGAGTGAGAGGGCAAGTGATAGAGGCCCTCCACCGTGCTGTGATTATCAGGCCAGGAAGGCTCTGTGTGTGTTAAATGTGAAAGGAGATTATATGGATTTAACTCTCTGCGTCTGGCGTACAAATTCCAATCACATAACATATCCCTTCATGTTCTATGGGAATATAAAAAGAGAGGGAGAGAGAGTGATGGATGGGGAGAGAAAGAATTCAACCCCCCACCTTACCAAGTAAAAGCTTTAGCTCTAATCTCAGCCTTTCAATTCGCTAGCATCACTTTTTTTTCATGCTTTTTATTCTATGGTTTGCATGTATTTATATTTTACATTTTGCATGATTTTTTTTTTTTTTTTACCTCATCAAAATAAGTATTGTTATTGTCCTTTCTAAGCCTTTTAAATAGAGTAGCCTATAACTGTCAAGAGTAAGAATAACATTTATATAATCATTAAAGGAATAGAATATCTTCTTGTGTCTTTCAAAATCCATTTAACTTGCATAAATACATACACACACAAGATATTTTATAGAATGTTCAAGCTGTTCTTTTCCATGCAATGAAAGTGAATGGGGACTTTCACTGCATTAAAACAAGCGGCAATAGGTGAACTGTTCCTTTAACATTTAATGTTATTGGGTATGAATTCCAATTTCATATTTATTTTATATATTGCTATGCTGTCTATTCAGCATGTGTAATCTTATAGGTGCCCCATTGACTTTAATGCCATGGTAGCATGTTACCAGTATTCTCTCACAATCACAAGAATGGGGGTTAATCCAGGCATTGTTGACATAAACCTGGTGGGGGGTATTAATTAAATGTAATTGCCTTAAAAGAAAATTCTCTTGCTTTGGGCTTGTGTCTCCCTTGGCTCTGAGCCAGAGCTGAGCTAAGCAATTCTCTGAATACAAAAAGATACAGAGCCATCCCACCCGAACCATGTAATCCGTAATAGAGCCTGCAGATAATAGAGATGCCAGAATGGTAAATCGCTAAAATGCTGCCTTTAAAGGACATCATTAGCTATGCTGCTAAATTAGCACGCGTGTTAATTTACACAAACCGCCACTTTTTTTTTTCTCTTTTCTCACAGTAGTCCGGATTTGGTAATACACCAAGAGCGAATGATTGTCTGATCCACATTAGCTGTCAGGGAGGTTTGTAGATACATAGCGGGGGTTCTGTGACCTATTTATTCTCCTATCAGATGGCAGCATTCAGCACGGCTTGCACTGCACACATATTAGATTAGTGATATTCTTTAATGCCTGCCCTACAACTGTGCTGTTATAGCTGTCATTTAGGTTAAGGTTGGATAAGTCGCTTTGGTAAGAAAGCATCTGCGAAGAACGTGCATAGGAAAGATGTGAATGGGGAGTAAAGATCCATTCTTGCTGTGGACAAAGTTGCTCTTTGTTTTGAAGCCTTGCTGATTCCTGCATCTGGTTTTGTTCATTTACTTCCGTGTTTGCTTTTGTGGAAATTGCAGCATTTTCTGTTTTTGGTTTTACAAGGAGTCATTTTAACATTCTATTGAAATTAGTCATGGCAGCGCCATATTTAATTTTTTATCATGAATAAAAATGAGATTGTGAGGGTTAGAATTAATCTGCATTAAAAAGATTGTACTGTTCTTTACAACATACAGATTGGTCATTTTACAACAAAAAAAAACACAACAGCAACAAAACTTGTGAGTTAGCAAAACTTATGCAATCTAGGACCTTTAGTGTATACGCCATTGTAAAGGCCTGTTTACACCAAGAACAATTACTATAAAGATAACTATATGCTGTTGCATGTTTATCCTAAGCACATGCTCATCTGCCGCTTTAGATTCTCAACCAGCTGGATAACAAACAAAAAAAACTTTCTGATTGTGATTTTTACGATATTGTTTCTCTGTGCCTATATCATTATAGCTGTGGTGTCCTTCACATCCATGTTTAAGATTGTGTCAAGCTGTCCTCCAAATAATATGCCCGTATAGGTCGTTTGTACAATAGCGGTGAAATATGACCCATCAGAGCGTATACTAAAATTGCACCCCTACCGGCAAAATAATATTTGCATATTAATGTTTTGTACTATTTTATCGGCCATGTGATTTAGAGTTGGTGTAGTTCAGTTTGTAGAGCAATGCATTATAAGGCAAGATGTGATAATGTGATCATGTGTTCAAATGTGCCCATAAAACCCTATAAATCATGATTTTGCACAATTTTTGTAACGGGTAGGTTTAGGGGTGGGTTAGTGTGGTCATTCATACAAATTACACCTAGTAAAATATGTTTTACTCACTGTGAGATTAGTGTAAAAACTCTACAAACTGCATTTAAACAAAACAGATTATGATTGGTAATGACAGTCATACGTCATTTCATGACAACAGACGCAATACGACACTTTCAATACGACCCATCAGAGCATATACTACAATTGCGCCCCTAACATTTGCATATTAATGTTTTGTACTATTTTATCTTATTCACGATTTGGGGTTTGTGCAGCTCAGTTTTTTAGAGCGATGTGTTATAATATGAGATCTGATCATGCTATCATCGGTTTAAACCCGAAGAACACACATGCTCATAAAACGTATATGCCATATTTTGCACTATTTTGCACACATTTTATAATGGGTAGCTTTAGGTGTAGGGTTATGTGTGGTCCTTCGTATGAATTACATCTAGTAAAATATATGTTTTAATCACCTTGAGATCGGTTTAAAAAGTTCACGCACTGCTTTTAAACAAAACACACATTTTGATTGGTAATGACAGTCATATGTCTTTTCATGATGACAGACGCAACACGACACTGTCATTATTTTTACGCCTGCTAGAGGGCGCTTACCTTTAAAACGTAAATATAGGTCATAATTAGATACTTGCACAAACAACCTATAGGGTCGCTTTTTTGTTAGAAGACAGGCTCTTAATTCTACACCTTTCAGTTAATCATATCGACACATAACATATCATTTTTCAAAAGTATAAATGAGCTAATGATACATTCAACCATAGTTGGCTAAAAATACAGCCAACAATTTCAACCTGTAGAGGGTGCAGCCTTTGAAATGATACAGCTATTATTTTATTCTTGAAGCGATTAATTAGCATACATTATTTTTTACCACCTGCGTGACGCAAATTGTAACAAATGTTGTTCAAACAACAGATGTGTGATAAAGTTCACATATGTTGAACCAACTTCTTCCAAACAGTGAATGGGCGACAAAGTAGCTGCAGCTTTTGGAAACAGTTATGACTAGCTTCAGTTTCTCCAATGATGCATCATACTGTGGTAATTAAACATCAAATATGTTAAACTGTGGTTGACTGATGGATATGTGACAAAGTACAAATAAGTTGAATCAACTTTTTCCGAATGATGGATGTGTGGCAAAGTTACTGAGTTTTTAGGATATAGTTGTGACTTGCAGTTAATTTCTCCAACGATGCATCATACTATGTAGTTAATCATCAGTCGTGGGGTCAGTCATGACGACAACATCAAATATGTCAGACCTACTTGTTTCGATTGATTCTAACTTCCAAACAGTTATGACTAGCTAAAGTACTTAAGTTTTCCAGTGATGCATCATGCTATCATAAATAAGCATTGGTTGTGACGTCAGCATCGAAAATGTTGACCCAATTTATTCCAAACAATGGATGCGCAAGAAAGTAACAAGTTTGGGAAACAGTTGTGACTAGCTAGAGTAGTTAATTTCTCCAATGGTATTTAAGCATCATTTGTGAAGTTAATATGCCTAACCAACTTGTTCCAAACACCAGATGTGTGTCGAAGTAACTGCAGCTTTAGGGAACAGTTGTGACTTGCTACAGTAGTGACAAGCTGAACTCAGCTTGTCCATATAGATCGTGCACTTGGTAAACTTCAGACAAATAAGATAATTTTTGGTTACATCATCTTCTCAATCCACTGATTGACTTCTAAATTTGAATTGCATTGTGCTGACCCAGTGGGAACGTCTCTGGGATAATCCAATCAGAGCATGGCATGAATGTGAGGTGGATGTTTGCCAGAATGACACGCAGTGCTACTTTTATGATTTCAAAGTGCACTAACCCAAAGCTACAAGTATGCACTGGCCCCTTTACCTGTTCAGGTGCTGATGTAAAGAATAACATCTTTGGTCACTTTGTGACTGACAATGCTGTCTCTCTTCCAGTGCACAGCGAGGATGTGGTCTCGACGCGGCTGTACTTTGTGAATGCTTCCCTGCAGAGAGTGACCTTCTCCAGCTCAGTGGGGGTGTCCCTGCCCTGTCCTGCGGGTGGCGCCCCCCATGCCGTCCTCCGCTGGTACCTGGCCACTGGCGACGACATCTACGACGTGCCACACATCCGCCACGTTCACGCCAACGGCACGCTGCAACTCTACCCCTTCTCCCCCTCTGCCTTCAACAGCTTCATTCATGATAATGACTACTTCTGCACTGCCGAGAACCAGGCCGGCAAGATCCGCAGCCCTAGCATCCGTGTCAAAGCAGGTAAGACATGACTCCATCCATCCATCTGTCCATCTACGTATTTAATGTATTTATATGTTATATGATGGTGTAGGGCAGTGAGTAAAGGTTTTTTTTTTCTGGGTCAAGGTCTTACACGGAACAAGCCATGACTGATTCTTAGTATTAAGTAGTTGCTCATTAGTATGCATATTAATAGCATAATGACTGTGTGTTAGTATTTATAAAGCACATATTAATGCCTTATTCTGTAAGACCATATTTTAGATCCCTTAACCCTACCTAGTAACTAAATTTAACATCTACCTTTTATTAAGTCATTTTTATTAGTTAGTTACATGTGAGAAGCTTTCCCCAATCAATATCTCATAAAACCATAAAATAAAAGTGTTACAAAATTAATAATATTATACTAATATATTTAAAATATAAAACAGATGAATTTTATATTAATAAATGTAGTGTCATTTTTTTTTATTATTAAAGCAACACAAAATAACAAATGTTTTTACACCTTCTATATTTCTCAAACTTTTACTGTCTTAAAATATTATAGTTATTTTTACATTGAAATGAAGTTTTAAAATATTGTCATTTATTACTGGTAATGTACTGCTGTAAATGCACAAAATGAATATTAATGTCTTCTAACAAAAACACTAAAAAATCTTACCACAAACTTTCTAGTTTTACTTTTATAAAAAATCAAAATTTCCCATTGAAAAGTGAAGCGGTGTTGTGATCAATTGTAAGGACCAATTCTTACTGTGAACTAGTTACTTGTTAGCATGCCTATCAATAACATATTGGCTGTTTCTAAGTACTTAATGTATAAGCACATATTCTGCATGGCCATATTCTACATCCCTAATCCTACCCAATACCTATTAACTACCTTACTAACTATTAATAAGCAGAAGATTAGTAGTTTATTGAAGCAAAAGTCACAGTTAATGGTTTGTTAATAGTGAGAATTGCACCTTAAAATAAAGTGTGACCCTGCACACTTCTACCCTGAAACACTGCACTGGCTTTAGTTTTTGTCCGCATCTCTTTACAGACCATATTGCTCTTAGAAAAGAACGTAGTCAAGGCAAGTGCTGTGGCAGAGGGGGCGCGCGACGTTACAGGTGAAACATGAGTTCTTAACTTAACATCTGCAGTAACAGCAGAAGTAGCGGCCGCCATATTGCTAACCTAAATAAGAATGTAAGTGCCAAATGGATGTCCCAGTGGCCGGCCTGTTGACCTGGCTGCTTTAAAAAGCAGCGCACAGACGGGCACACGGCGCTACAGACAGTTGGCTGACTGACCCTCCCAGTCGGTGCCAAGGTCACCGCTCGTGAGTGGGGCTGGCCGCCCGGCAACAGCGAGGGATATCCATACACCTCCCTACACTCACACACTCACTCTGATGCCAGCCTGTGCAGTGCCAGTGTCCCTCCTGTCTCCCAGTCTCCATCTGTCCTCTAAGCTAGAGTTCCCATCTCACTCACACACACACATACGCGTTTACCTATTCTGAATTTCCCAGAAATAACCCCATCGAGCAACGCCGATCTCACACCTTTATAAATAACGTCAGCTTGAACAATTCTTCAAATGTAAGTTTAGCCCATGCTACTTTTTCCACCTTACCCGCATTAACATTAAAGTCTCAGAGGATGGAATGAATTACCTACCAACCGGCGACAAGACGGGGGTGACTTTCGCCTCAAATAATTACACTAATTAATCAATTAAGTGCTGAGATGCAGCAAAACTGCTAGTGGACCTAACAACCCACACAGAGCCCTGAGGAACCTAAGACTGGGGCTCCCTCACCAGCCAATCAGATCCTGGCCCTGAGGGGTTACCATGGGTACAGTGAGGGGAGGGGCAGGGTGTGGCGCTGAATGTCTCAGGTGGCACTGGAGAATGATGACAGCTGACAGCTCACTGTATGACACCCCCCCATGCATGTCTCTCTCTTTCTCTCCCTCCTCCTCTTTTCTCACCCACTCTCCTGCATGCTGATCCTGTGCCAATAATAGCACGGGCACCTGTGTGGATAGCTCTACATTTATGAAAATCTCCCTATGAGGGCTTCATATGAGTGTGTGTGTTCCTCCTTCCACTCACTGTTCATTTTTCATTTGGGCTTTTATAGTGTCTCAACTCTTAGCATGTCAATTGTTTGTGTCCCCATCTATCTATCTATCTATCTATCTATCTATCTATCTGTCTGTCTGTCTGTCTGTCTGTTTGTCTGTCTTCATTTCTTTCTTTCTTTCTCTATCTATCTATCTATCTATCTATCTATCTGTCCGTCCGTCCGTCTGTGTGTCTGTCTATCCATCTGTTTTTACTTTCTTTCTGTTTTTGTCTGTTTGTCTATCTATCTATCTATCTATCTATCTATCTGTCTGTCTGTCTGTCTTCATTTCTTTCTTTCTTTCTCTATCTATCTATCTATCTATCTATCTATCTATCTGTCCGTCCGTCCATCTGTGTGTCTGTCTATCCATCTGTTTTTACTTTCTTTCTGTTTGTCTGTCTATCTATCTATCTATCTGTCTGTCTGTCTGTCTGTCTGTTTGTCTGTCTTCATTTCTTTCTTTCTCTATCTTTCTATCTATCTATCTATCTATCTATCTATCTATCCGTCTGTCCGTCTGTCCGTCTGTGTGTCTGTCTATCCATCTTTCTTTCTTTCTGTTTTTGTCTATCTATCTATCTATCTATCTATCTGTCTATCTGCCTGTCTGTATGTTTGTCTGTTTGTCTGTCTTCATTTCTTTCTTTCTTTCTTTCTTTCTCTATCTATCTATCTATCTATCTATCTATCTATCTATCTGTCTATCTGTCTGTCTGTCTGTCTGTCTGTCTGTTTGTCTGTCTTCATTTCTTTCTTTCTTTCTTTCTCTATCTATCTATCTATCTATCTATCTATCTATCTGTCTGTCTGTCTGTTTGTCTGTCTTCATTTCTTTCTTTCTTTCTTTCTCTATCTATCTATCTATCTGTCTATCTGTCTGTCTGTCTGTTTGTCTGTCTTCATTTCTTTCTTTCTTTCTCTATCTATCTATCTATCTATCTGTCTATCTGTCTGTCTGTCTGTCTGTCTGTCTGTCTGTCTGTTTGTCTGTCTTCATTTCTTTCTTTCTTTCTCTATCTATCTATCTATCTATCTATCTATCT
>JAUMHE010000067.1:4828126-4856168 GCA_032359235.1 Enteromius mattozi | reverse complement strand
AAGATGGAGAGATCAGGGGAAATATGGAATATGAAGGGGGGGCGGGGGTGACCTAATTGTGGAAGGGCAGGGCAGGGTGACCGCCAGTAATCAGCTTACTGTAGCACTCCACTCCTCAATCTGGGACACTGTCTCACTCTGTACACATGTGTGTGTGTTTTCAACCATGTCTGTGTGTGTTGATCATGTGCATGGTGCATTGTATGGGATATGAAAGACCCCAAATGTACTGTGTTTTGTAGGTGAGAAAGTATTTAATTAAATTTAAAGATAAACATAGTACAGTTTGGCTTAATCTGAAATGTGTCTGACCAAAACACAATGAAAACCTTTTTTTTTTATGAGGGGTGCTATAATAGCTCCTGTCTGATTTTTAGCGAGTTTGTCCTGAATGGAAGAAAAAAAAAAAGGTTTTCTCTTTTCTCTTTTTGTGAGAGGCTGAAAATTTACCCACAATGCAGGCCATCCAAGATGTAAATAAGTTTGTTTCCTTATCAGAACACCGCTTGCTTGTAATGAATGGGCACCGCCAGAGTGAGAGTCCAAACAGCTGATAAAAAAAAAAGAAAAAGAAATCACAATAATCTACATAAGAGTTTATCCAGTTTATCAATTAACATTGGGTAAAGTGAATAGTTGCATGTTTTTTATAAACACATTTATCATTAAGACAGATTTGATATCGCTTTCTCTATTGAAAAAGCCAGCACTTCTGAATCAGGAGGGAATCATGCACTGATTTAATTGGTTAAACAGTCCAAACAGTGAGAGAACAGTTAAAATGCTTGACAGTTGCGTGGATTACTTTTAGGTTACTGTGATGTTTGTTTGTTTTTGGGTTTTTTTCAGCTGTTTGGACTCTCATTTTGACGGCACCCGTTCACTGCAGAGGATCTATTAGTGACCAATTTATGCAATGTTAATTGCATTTATGCATTTCTTCAAATCTGTTTTAATGAAGAAACTCATCTACATCTTGGATGGCCTGAAGTATTTTAATTTTTTTTCCCCCAACTTTTACTTTAAAGTAAATTATCTATTCACCTGCCCAGTTGAGCTGTATCTTCTACATATCAAATTTCTCATGTATTGTAAAACCTGATAAAACCATTTAATGAAAATGCACTATAAATTTAGCTTTATTTACTCAAAAATGTTTGTGTATTTGCATTAATTATGTTCACGTTGTAAACCGTCCTATGTTATAAGCATATGCTCCATGACAGTATGAAGTACAGTATGTGGACGGCTGTAGGCAGCATGACTCCACTGGATCACTGTCACTCAGAAACACACATACAGATGCTGACGGCACATCACAATGACACAGATCTGGACCCCTGTCCTTTTCTGTTACCCCTGTCCTGTGTGTATGTGTGTGTGCTGTGCTCTCTCACATCAAATCAAAGGATGGCACATAAACTTTAGCCACCAGCCTTGCACCTCCCTTCCCCCGCCACTGTCTCTCTCTCTGTCTGTGTTGATATGTGCCTGGTAGTGGCTGCTGCCACACTGCCTAATTGGGGCTGTCATAGACTGTTACGTCCAGGGCAGAGAGTGAGAGAGAGAGGGATGAGCAATGGTATGTCTCCCCTCTGTCGCCTCTCTCTTGGTAGCATGCTACAATTTGGCCGGGTTAGAGGGTCAAACAGGACACGAAATGTCAACGAGGACCATGACCTCTGGGTAAATACATTGTCACTAGCCGTTGTGAATTGTACAGGTTACCAGTGACATGGAGAACAAACAACATTCAGTTTCACTAAGAATATAATGCACCTGCTGATAACATTGTTTATTTATACATGCTATCTGCGTTGTGTTAGAGAAGATTTGATTCTGATTCGAATGCAATTTTTATTTGATTTGATTCCATTTGATTCACTTCCGAATTCGGATTTTGATTTAATTCATTTGGAGTCATGTGAATTCTGACTGCTTTGTCATCTACTGTAGATAATGTTTTAATGTTTAATCTGTTAAATGGGGCTGGGTGTCAGTACTGATTTCCTTATTTGATTAAATTCCAGATACTTATGGTATGCCTTAATTAGATTTGATTCAGTTTGGATCTGATATTTATCCTGTTTGTTTTGTTTCTGATGTTGAATTTTGATTTAAATCAATTCTCCATCATGTATTCCAGATTGTTTGGCTTTAGAGGATGTTGCGAACTTCTGTGATCTATAATATGTACAAAAATGTTCAGGGCTGGGATTTGGTAATGGTGAGTTTATATATATGCTGTATATTAACTCCATTCATTCACCATTGAGATCAGTGGGAACACTAACTGATAGCTTTTCTTGACTATTATGAACCTACTTTAAACTCATACCTTTTAGAATTCAGAACATTTCCTTCCAAAGTCAGCGCAGAAAATGAGAAAATATTCTGCCGTTTCTGTCTAGGCCTGTAGATCTCCCACACATTTCATCTCTGTCAATCAAAAAATACATTCAGTAGCATCTTTATGTAACATTTGAACAACAACAACAACATGAACTAGCATGCTAGCAGAAATGTACCACACACACACATGCAGGCCTGCCAGCTCTTCTTGTAATCCCTCAGACAAATTACAAGATCTTCTCCTCCTCCTTTACTCTTTCTCCTTCTTCCAGCAGCAATTGGATTTGGATAAAGATGGCTTTTCCTTTTCTCCTCTGTTTTTCCTTCGTTTGGCTAAAGACGGATTTGCCCAGAGAGATTACAGTCAGTGGTGGAGAGAAATCGCATTTGAGGAAAAACGTCTTCACTAACCCCAAACAACAATCCCCCAGTCCATCCCACCCTCCCTCCTCTCTCTCTCTCTCTTCCTTTCTTTTTCCTTCTGTATGTGCAGCTTATTGCTCGGAGCAGAACGAGAGAAAAGCGAGATTGAGACTATAATCCTCCTCGTGATGTTAGGGCAGATAGACAGGGAAAGAGACAAAGGGTCAGCAGCCGCTCTCTATCTCTAGCTGTATGTTTCTGAATAACCACCGGTCTGGCTGGTGTAGTTAGTGGCATTAGCGCCGAGGCTAACATTAGCGCTAAGTGCTGAATGGACTGGGAGTGTCAGAAGGCCAGGCTAAATGAGAGCTTAGCTGCTGCTCTTTGGCAGCTTAGCGTGTTAAGAAACTAGCTTGAATGTTGCTGCCAGATGAGGCTTAAGCAAAGAAATGAAGTGGCCATCAGTGTGTCAGACAGTCTTACGGTTACTGTGGCAGTATGTTAAAGTGATGATATCATATGGTAATAATATACAGGCCTACCTAGGTATACGGAACGATTAGCATTTTCTTATGCTATGATATCACCATGGTGTATATCCAAAAGAAACCAAAGTATTACTTTGATTATATATTGTTGTACTGGACAGTTTGTATATTCATATATTGGGGTATTAAGATGATACATGCTCGAAACCAATATGGTACATGTCCAAAAAACATGGTATCATCATGTGTGCATGTCCAAAAACATGAAATTATCATACATGTCTTAAAACAATGGTACCTGTCCAAAATGTGTGGTATTGTCATGACGGATGTCCAATGACCTGTTAAGGTTTAACAGTTACACTTTATTTTAAGGTATCCTTGTTACACTGTAGTTATCCATACATGTACTAATATTAATTAACTACAAGTATTTACTATATGCTTAGGTTTAGGATTCGGGTTACTTGCATATAATTATGCATAACTTGTATTTATTGTTATAGTATGTACATGCAATGCATAACAAAGACACTGTAAAAAATAAAGTGTTACCAATTTAACCATACAATGTAATACCAGGTGTGATACAGTCTACTGTATGTTTCCATGTGTATTGGTTTGTGACTTTTTACAATACATTTATTCCGTATTTTAGTATGAAATCATCAATAATTGATATCGCCCAATCAAGGTTTGTGTTTGTATCTTGTTGTGTGCTGTGTATCTTATGTCTGCTGTGTGTGTGTGTGTGTTGGTGGACAGACGTTGGGCAGGGTGAATAATTGAATGGTGCGGGTGGCAGAAGGTCTTTAACCCTGAACCTCAAGACAACAAAACCAATCAATAATGCAGCTAGAGGACATGATACAGACGTACTCGATTCCACACTGGAACTCCACTTTTATTTCTGCATACTGTACCTTATGTTTTTTTCTTTTTTACCTCAGCAGGTACAGCATCAAGGTTACAAGTTTGAAACATAAAATGGTGGAATATATAAAGCAGTTCCTTTGAATCTGCCAAATGAATATAAATTTTCTTTTTCAGCATTATCGACCAGAGCATAATGCATGCATTTATAATTAAGACGGGTTTTCATGAGGGAAAATTCTTTGCGGTGGATTGGATTGTTCGGAGAGAAAGAAAGTGTGTGTTTGGTGTGTGTGAGCGCGTCCCATGTGGTGCGGTTGTCAGGCTGAGACAGGCCGCCGTGTGCTGGGCGGCTGCGTGTGTGTGTGTGTGTGTGTAGTTGTCAGGCCGCTGTGTGCAGTGTGTGCCACCAGCGCGGGTAATGGGGATGGACCTGTCAGCTCACTTAATGCAGCTAATGTGTGCTAGAGCCGGGGGATATGAATCCACACACACTCAGTGCTCCCCTCTCCTCGCCTCGTCACTGCTCTGTCAAATTCTTTCGCTTCCTCTAGCCTATGCCTATTCATTTCCCTCTCATATACCTTCTTTCTTTCTTTCTATGCACTGTGGCGCTTTAAAAATGAAGACAACGGTTTGGAAGTTGAGTTAATTTATGGATAAAAGTCATCAAGACTTGAGCTTTTACACTTGTTAAATGAAGTGTTAAATTGTGACCATAAACTTCACACCTGGTCTCATGGCATAAACATACCTTGGAGCACTTTTTAGCAAGACACAAAAATATGTACCAACAAGTACATATCACTGCAGTTTCCAAAAGAAATGAACACTAGAGGCAGTAAAACTCTGACTCTGAGTTTTGATTAATAAAGCATACTTTTTGAACAATTACTTAACAATATCATATTATGAACAATATTACTATTTAGGGATATTTGAAAACTGATGCTTTTGAGAGTTAGCATCACACATATCTAGCTTCATATCTATGGGTTTCATAGACGACGGGTTTCTTTAGTAGCTCACAGAGTATGGAGACGTATTTGAGAGGTGAGGAGCTCTGGATCAAATCCTGTGTAATTACAGTTTGACAAAATAGTACAAATCTATGTAAAAGTAAGTTGAAATGACACGATTGCATCAACAAATGCATTTCATATCAGTTTTGCATTTGTTAACACTATCGAGTAGGTGTAGGGTTGGATTTGGTGTAGAGAATATTTCCAACACAATAGAGCAATAACTTTTAGCAACAGTCCACAGATATATTTTAATTCTGAACCACCACAATACATAATTATATCAATGTAATGAACCTGTGTTTCCTTTTCAGTCGGTCACTCCGAGTAACGTCGGATATCCGACGTGACGTCTCCATTCCCTTCTTCAGGGAACGAGGGTTACATACGTAACCGAGACGTTTTCAGTTAACATTTCTCTTTGACTCTGTGGTGAAACGTGCAGTAAGGCACGTAAAAACGGTGTTGCGCAAAAAGTGCACAGAGGTATATATTTTTATGAGACCAGGTTTTATCCTGGGTAGCCACATTTTTGAGATTTCATGTTTTGTACATTTGTAAACCCTGGGTTGTTACTGATATTTACAGTTTTAAGGGCTCGATAGCATCGATAGCTTGCTTAATAACTGTACATAACTCTCTTAAGTCTCTTAAACTGTGTCAGTTAACAGGTTTGGTGTCTCTGTTTGACATTTTTAGACATTCGACATTCCCTCAGAGGCTCTAACTGAACAGAGTGTGAAAGTTTCTGTACAAGTGACTGTACACTTGCACACACAGCGCATGCATATTTAAGGAGGTGAGCACTGAGGCAGGTTTATGATTGGTTGTCTGTTGCTAAACAACTGGCTGTAATGTTCTGGTGCTGTATCATTTCACACTGTACAGCTTTGACTCTGTTTGAATCAGTTCAGCTGCAGAGTTTCATAACCTGCAAAACTATTTTCAGAATTACTAGGCTGAAACATTTCATACCCCAGAGTTAGAACTGCTCTTTTCCTGGGTTAAAAAAAGTGTAGTGTGACAGAATTTTAATTATTTTCAATATTTTGTTGAAAATGTGCATGTAATGGAGAGTAAAGTACTTGTTGTCTTGACAGTGTAACATGAATATTAGTCATATGAATCAATAAAAAGGTAACACTGTTACATTATTGCAAAATTAATAAGATGGTACTAAAATGACAAAATAAACCATAAAAAGTAACTATATTAATTATTCATGTCCAAAGGCATGCTGGAAAGAGGACAATTGAACCACAAAACCATTTTTCATTTTAATTTATTTTAAATGAATTAAATGAATTTATTTAGTTTTAATTATTATTATTATTTTTTTTTTTAATTAAGTTTAAGTTGACTTAACATATCAGATAATATTGTAACAGAAAAAAAAAATAATACTTGTGGTAAATTTCTTGTGTTCCTGAGAGTTTTATTATCTTTATTTAAGAATATGATTAAAGTGTAGCTTATTTTCTCTGTTATCACTTCTCCTCTGTTTTAATGCTGTGTTTATGCTGGCACACTAAACTCTTGGGTCCTCGGTATGCAAGAGTGTGAATAGGTCAGAAATCTTGCCCTTCAGCAGAGGTCCCAATTCTCTGGTAATGATTATCTGTTGACAAATGTGATGAATGCTGAAAGTGCCTGAACCCAAACAACCGTGAGGAAGAACACGCGAGAAAAATCCAATATGTCCAAGGAGAGAAACCTCATAAAGAAGGAGTGGCATATGGAGATGGAGAAATTCCCTCTGCCTTTCCTCCCTCCATCTCTCCCGCCTTTTTCCACGCCTGTCGCTCTGATGAATATCATACATGTACAGATCCACTGCAATCTTTCTGTCCTTCATTCCCTGCTGCATCATCTGCCCTCACCTCCAACTGTTCATTGTCCATCCATTCTCCATTGTTAGAATTACAAGCTCAATCAGTCACTATGATTTTGCCAATTAGGACATGTTTCTGGATCAACCATGTCCGTTTTCCCTGAAATAACGTTCCTGTGAAACAAAATTCATCCCAGTCAGTCAACCAAAACCATTAATACAATACAATATAATATGCACACAGCAATGTATATATATATATATATTGCTATATATATATATATATATATATAATATATATATATTAGGGCTGGGCGATAAAATGATAACGATGTGTAGCGCGATGATCGATATCAATAAAAAATGTGTTCGATAAAACGTTCAATATTTTTTATTCTTCGTCAGCAGAAAACAGAGGTTGCGAAGCTAGTTTGGTTGCATTAACAAAGGCAGTCACTCTCTGGTAACCTAGCAACATAGGGAGTGATACGCTAACAGCCAATCATGTAACAGTATCACGTTTGGTTGCGCCATATCGTTGTCTCGTGCTGGTCTGCTGAAATCCTCTTCATAAGCAGAAAATGAGTGCCGCGGCGAGTGAGAAAATTGTAAATAAAATACGAAAAGTCAGCTCGCCAGTATGGCAGTTTGTTGTCTGCAAATTATGCAAGACAGTCGTGCCCGCCAAGACTGGTAATACCACGAACTTGATGTACCACCTTAGCCACGCTCACACTTTGGAGCACAGCCGTATTCAACCAACAACATCTGTAGCTGCAACACCACACAAGCAGCAGACTACGATGGAGATGTACTCTGCACCAGTGCCTTATGACAAAGAATCTAAGCGGTACAAAGATGTAACGGAGGCAGTGGCATATCATATAGACAAAGACATGCTTCCGCTTAGCACTGTTGAGAAGCCAGGTTATAAAAAGCTTTTACACGTGCTTGACCCACACTATGTTCTTCCTGGCAGAAAGTACTTTAGACTTATGTTTACATTTTAATTATTTGAGTTTTCCATGGTTGTTGACATTTCTGTCTTAATAACTGAGGGGATTATGATCAGAGGAAGGTTAAGTTTAAAATAAAAATGTTTAAATGTGATATATTTTTCTCCTGGTCCTTATTTTAAATGGGTCATAAAAAAATATCAATAATTATCGATATCGACCAATATTGTATATGTATTAAGGTATATGTATTTATTACATTTAATTACTTTTTTTAATTTGTAAAATTAGTTAATCTGTGTATTAGAAATACCAACTTTTTCAGAGTTTATGTAATAGTGACTTTAATAATAACTTTTTATAATATTTTTTTTTTACATTATTATTATTTTTGTGTGTGTGTGCAGACAACAAATTAATGGCCCCAAGAAAGAAAATGAAAAAAAAACAAACATGTTTTTGAATAATGCTAACACATCTGTATCCTACAGTCTTAAATGTGATGTAGCATTTCTGCAGAAGACAAATAAATGCATGTGTGCAGTCTGTTCAAGAATGTGAATGTTCTTTGTTAATGAGCTTTTATCCAAGATGACTAACATTTCTAGAAAAAAATGCAAATGAATGCATGCATTGTATTACAAAGAATTTCAATTATGCCACTTCTAGTGCATGTCTATTTTCAGTCATGCTTTGAATTTTTTTTTTTTTTGTGAGCCTGTCCTCCAACAAAAAATGACTCTATAAGTCATTTCTGCAAGCACCTTATTACAACCTGTTTTTACGTTTTAAAGTTAAGCGCCCTCTAACAGGCAATAAAATAATGACAGTGTCGTGCTGCGTCTGTCATCATGTATAACGACATCCATGACGTCATTACCAATCAAAATTTGTGTTTATTTAAATGCAATGTGGGGACTTTTTACAGTTTTTAAAGTGAGTCGGGGCCAAGTACGAAAACAAACTTGTAGCCAATCAGCAGTAAGGGGCGTGTCTACTAATGATGTGGAGGAGAGTGCGTGCAGTAAACAGCCAAGCCGAGTGACAGAAAGATAAAAACAAAAAAGGAAAATGTCTGCGGAATGATAGGGCAAGAAGTAGGACGCGTGTAAATATTGGATCAGCTTTTCAGCACTGGAGAGAACTCACGGAGCGGAAGGCCTGCGATCGGACGCTGAGGTTGCTTTGGTTCTTTTAGATAGGTGAGTAACACCATGTCTACACCAGACGCCGCACTACCTCAGCTAAAGTCTGCCTACACTGGACGCGGTAAAGAGACCATTTGTGTCGACAAGTCATAAATAGAAAATGGCAAAAGTTTTCTGTCTGAGATTTGTCGTGCTGCTCACATCCGCTGCTTTGTTTCACAGAACTAATCGTTGCCTGGGTTGCATAGGCTACATATGTGTGGGGCAGAGCTATCAAAGTAGGGGTGAGACCCCACACCTAACCCACTCCTAAACCTACCCCTTACAGAAATAGTGCAAAATCATGATTTACTGTATAGTACATATACATTGTAGGTACAATGCATGTTCTCTGTGATTGAACCTCTGAACGCATGATCACATGATTACATACCATCATATATAACACAATGCGCTACCAACTGAGCTACAGGAAACCCAAATTGTACAAAACATTGACATGAAAATGTTTTGTTGCTGATAGGGGTGCAATTGTAGCAGGTAAGCGTGATTTCACCAAGTACAAGATGTTCCTGGATCAACATCCTTGATGATCCTGGAACAACATTCCAATCAACCAATCAGAATTGAGGAATAATGTTTCTGGAAATATCTGTTTTAGGCTTATCATCAAGGTTAGGTGCTTCTACACCCTTGTTAATCAGCTGTCATCTCTCACTGATTTTAGGCATACATTTTGGGTAGGGGTAGGTTTAGGGGTAGGGACTGGGATAAATCTATATTTTTGGACAGTGATGTGGATCCAGGATCATGTCTTACTTTGCAAAGTCACGGCGACCATTGTAGCATATGCTCTGATGGGTCGCATTTCAGGGATTTGGACAAATTACCTATACAGGCGATATTTATTTATTTGTGTGTGTGTGTGTGTGTTTTTTTCTGTTGGTGGAGAGTTTCTGGTTTACTGATAAATATAAAATCAGTGGGGATTTATTCAAAATATGCTTAAACCTAGATCGAATTCTGTTAGATCTGAGTTTATATATATATATATATATATATATATATATATATAATATGCCATTTTCAGCTAAAACACTTAAGATGCTTTAAATGTTGGTGTGAATAAAGTTAATAAGGCCAAGTCCAAACCCCAGCCTAAAGGCTATTAATATCACACCTTATAGTATCTGATTGGTTGACGTTGATCCACAAACACATCCTACTTGACAAAATCACAGTCTATTAGCTCAAGCTTATGCTGTATCACGGATGCCATTTTAGCTTGTCTCACACCAGCATCTCACAACAGACCTCAGAATTAACCATTCCCGTTTCTGTCAGTCTGCCTCTGAAACAACAACAAAACTCTGTAAGAAAAGGCTGATAACGATACTATGACTTTACTTGTCTGAGTTCTGACAGTACAGTGATCAAGAAAGATGTGTTACACTACACTCTTTGTTATAGTTAGGTTTCCTCTAATTTATGCCTATTCACAGCTCTCACCTGCTAAGGCAGAAATGTTGTAATCAGTGCATAAAAAGGAGATTGGCCTCCTGTTCTGAAAGGACTTTTGATTAGGGCTGTTATGAGATGTGGTGTTGCCAGAGAAACGCATCATCAGACAGGCCGTGTTCACTTGAAAGGGGCTCACATGCAAACCATCAACAATCAACTCAGCTGCTTAACAGACACAACTATCACTGTGCTTGTCACAACACAACTTCTGTTCTCAAAATTGTATTCTGTCATGGCAATCCATAACTATTTTACATATTTTAAATTGCATGAATTTGTACAATCTTATGTGTGTGTTTTATACAAACTGCTTACAATTCACTGATAGTACAGCTGCTTAACAGACAAAACTAAGACCGTTTTTGTCGCAACTCAACTTCTGTTCTTGAAATTGTGGATTTGATAAATATTTTTTCACAATCTCAGGAGGAAAAATAAGTTCAACCTCAAGGAAGAAAGACCAAGAAACTCCCATGGCAATTCATAACTATTTTATGTTTTGGTGAATAAGTCCCTGAATTTGTATGTATTTGTACAACTCAGTTTCTGTTTTCAAAACTGGATATAGATAAGTTATAGATGATATAGATATAGATATAAATATAGATATAGCTCACCTAGCAGAAAAATCAATCATAGCAATAAATAAATAAAATAAATACCGATAGAAGTCAGTAAAAACAAACTCTCATGGCACTGCGTAACTATGTTATGTTGCAAATTGCTCCCTAATTTGTATGAATTCATAAAATTTAATTTGTGTATATTTATTTTGTATATTATATCTACATGTGAATTTAATCTGATCTTCATCAAAGTCATAGACAAACATAAAGTGATAACGCTAAAACAAAATCATTCAGGTCTTCATAATGTTTCATAATAGTCCAAGTCTTTCAGATTTATTTTATTTTATTTTATTTTATTTTTTTAAGAATACCAACCAATTCCATTGGGTTCACATACTTTTTTCTTGCCAGTGTATTTTAATAGATCTTTTTCTCTCATGAATTCAGGTCTGTTTTTTTGTTGTTGTTTTTCTGGATCCCAAAACACCTCTATGCACCACTGGAAACAATCCAGCTGCATGTTTTCCAATGGCATTGTTCTACTCAAGTGAATACACTTTGCTGTTCTTTGATGGGGATGTGTTTGCTGCGGTGAACTGATGTTTAAATGGATAGTCTATGCATTTTGAATGTCACGTTTGCAGCTTCTTGTAGAGCAAGTGATTTTTGTATTTATAGTGTATGCAAAAGTGTGTGTGTGTGTGTGTGTGTGTTTGCATCCCAGTAGAAGCGATGGAGGACACACATTAGCTGTGCCATAGCAGATGTCACCAGGCACATGGTGCATGGCTCATAAATTATAAAGTCACCCTTTTCTCCCTCCCCCATCACATTTTCCTCATCTCATCTCTTTCCCCTATTTTCACTCCCCCATCTCCCCTCCTCAAATCTCTTCATCCCTCTGTTCCTGACCACCAGGTTCATGTTAATTTGCATGTTGGTCTAGTATTTAGGTTTTATACAGCACACTTTTAAGTTGACTGCATTCTAATTGATAACAGTCTATTACTATTTTCATTATACAGCGCTGTGAAACACTTGATTGATTAATAAATGTGACTGCACTAAGTGGTTGAATATTGTTGTATAATGACTGCTAAAATATATGTTTTTAAGTTGTCCATGGCAACATAACATAAATGTTATGTGTAGTTTATTCCTGTAATGTCAAAACTGAATTTTTCCAGTCTCCAGTGTCACATTATAATTCAGAAATCATTTGAATATGATGATTTACCCTTCAAGAAAAACAATCCTAGTAATATCAATATTGATTTCTTTTTAAACTGTGACAGGATTGTTTTAAACAGTAGTGTACAGTACATCCAGTATAAACTGTAGATCCTACTGATAAATACATCAAGAAACCTTCCATTTTATACATTTTAATTAACTGCACACAATGAAATAAATTAGTTAACTTCTTAAAAAAGGAAAGCTCTAGAAAAAAATAAATGAATCCCTCACCTTGTTTACCTTTGCATGATGTTAAATATAGCTGAAGAGTTACTTACATGTGTTTTTTTCCCTGCATGACTTCATCTATGTAAATATAATTTTCTGTTACTTTTTCTTTCAGAGAAACTGTAGCCAAATGGCAAACAAATATGATTAGACATAAACAATGGCTTAACAATGACACCAAAACAAAAAAAAAGTTTCTTGTGTCGTTCTAAAGATCCATAATTTTGCAATTTATGTTGGTTGCTATCTTAAATGCAGTTATAATGACTGGAGTCTTCAAACTTCACAGAGCATCACTGCAGTGGTCTGTACAACTTGTGTGCTATTCAAACTCTTCTGAAGTCATAAAGGTTTATGTGAGAAACAGACTCAAAACGAAACCGTTATTCATTGATAATCATTCTCTCCACTGAGCCTTTAATGGCTGCTACTGTATCACTAAGTCTGTGAATTGAACTTGAGAATCAGACTGAACCATTTCAGACTCATTTAAAAGATCTGATTTGATTCATGAATTAGATATTGCTACTGGTATTATTTTAAGCACAGTATATGTTTCGCTGTATGTTCAATGTATGCATTAGTCTTCTTCAATAAGAGAATCCCTCTGATTTAAAAAACAAACAACCAGACATTTACTGTAAGATAAGAGTCGATGACGAGAGTTACTCTTCTACACATTACAGTAGTTATAAAGTAAAGGTGAAGTTATGGTTTATAGCTCCCCTTTATTTGAAACTTTAATTCTGCCATTCTTTCTTTATCTTTCTTGTTTTCTTTTCATCCCCTCCCCCTGTTGTATGCTGTTTACTGATTATAGTGGCATTGGCTAAATTGGGGCAGAGCATGAGGCACTGATGCAGAAGAGACAGTGATGCAGACAGGATTCTCTCTCTCTCTCTCTCTCTCTCTCTCACACACACACACACAAATAGTCGTGCTCTTTCTCTCTGTCAGTCTCTTGGCCCCTGGGCCTTAGATGAGGGGACACCAAGTGCCACACTGCAACATCTGTCTGCACAGTGCCTCACGCATTCCCTGCCTTTATCATTGTTTTATTATTTTCTGTTGTTCGATTCCATACACTTTTGATACAGTGGACACAAAAGTAGCATACTTGTGGCCAGTGTTTCCACAGTCGTGAAAAACCCAGAAATAGTGATTTTCAGTTTGAAAAGCCATGATAATGAATAAATTCATAGAAATTGTTGTAGTGAAAATATATAAATATATATATATATATATATATATATATAAACTGTATGTATGTATGTATGCATATGTATGTATATATATACATATATATATATATAGTTTTGCCTCAAATCAACTATATGTGACTTGCATATAGTAAAATTTGCTTGCAAGCCAAAGCAATATCCAATTTGCAAGCAATTTGATCGTTTAATTCATTTATTTTTAGTGTAAAGTATTCACAAACTGGACTAAATGATTTGTTAACTAATGTCTCTAAATGTAAATTAAATCAAAGACTATAGAATACCCAAAACGTGTCACTTGTATAGTTTTGAATGAGGAAAAATGCAATGCTTAACATGGCTGATCAATCACAAGAAGCCCTGCCTTCTGAATAAAATAGCCAATCGCTGATCTGTAAAGTCTGTGCATCACAGCATCTGCCGTTAGAAGTTCCGGTTGCTATAGAAACAGTCAGCATTCTGAGACGTGTGCCTAGGACTGCGCATGTGCACTGGCTGATCTTGCCTGAGAAATAAGCTTTTTATAACACTATTTGAGCGAAAGAAACAACAATTATTACACGGTTGTTGTCAGATTTCATTGGTGATTTCAAATAAAAAATTTAATCGTAGGCTTAGTGAACAATTTGAGAGAATTTGATGTTTCCCAATACAACGAGATAGGAGCTGCATTTAGATGCCCAAACGGCGTTTCAAAGATGGCTGCCGAGTGACATGGCTTCTGTCTTAAAGCGACTTTGATTAAATGTTCTAAAATCCAGCGACTACAGAAGTCTTTAAAAATATAGATTGATTAAAACGTGCAGAAAACAAACATTAAAATGACATTGCATTACATTACTGTAGATTCAAAATATAGCAAAACAAGCAGCATTTCATTTTACATCCGCACAAACTAACTAGCCAGTCAAAATGTTGAATTTTAAAGAAAAAAAAAATATTTGGAGACATTCTGATTCTCAAACTTATTGTTATGTATTGTTAAAATCAAGAATTAAAAGTTTGGTTACTCTGTTAGGACTAGGAAAGCTGTGCCAAATTAAAGGTGGGGTTAGTGATTTCTGGTAGCCAACTCGACCCATACTACCCAAAAAAATTACATTTACCCCAACTTTAAGGTGAAATAATAACGCACATATACTGCAAATCTTGTGACCAGTTCAGAAAAGTTATCGTATAGTTTGCAGATGTCATTTTTTTATTTACTTATTTTTATTTCTAATGCAATTTAACACATTTTAAACTGCAACTTGAGTGTCTGAATGCATTTTGTGCCACTGTTTGTGGAAGAATGCACTTATAGCAAAAGTGCAATTGTAAGCCTGTTTAGAAGTTTGACTCAATAAAAAAAAAGCAAATCTTAGCTTTTAAATCTCAAACAAAAAGAAAAAAAACTGGCATGCTTAATCATAAGAACAATTAAACTTATGGAAGAAGTAGTGCAGTTCTCTGTGAGTGATGTTTTGGCACTGTTGCCTCAGTGTAGGAGTCAGCCAGGACAAACTTTCCTTGGCGAGACTCTGTATTGATTTGTGTGGGAATGGCCAGTGTGTGTGTGCGTGTGTTTATGTCTTGTATTCTGCACATTCAGCCTACAGATTTAAGTCAATCTCACCAACCATTCCTACATCAATCACTGTTTGTTACACGCATGCACTGTACAGATTCATCTTGTCTTTAGTTCAACAGGCCTGGTTAGTTTATTAATAATTGATTTGCTGGTAGGATTTTTAGCAGCAAACACAGATTCATCTTTTGCCTGGTTTGGTTTTCTTTTATTTTTTTTTTCTCCAGACTGCAGATAATCTGCTCATGTTTGGTGGTGTTAGTTCTCTTTGGTGATGTGCATTAGATATGGATTCCTCATTTCTGCTTCTTAAGGCTCGTGTCCGTATCAATTATCAATGAGCCTTAATTATTAAACGACGAGACTCACTAAAGGACTGCAAATGTGTTTTTATGTTGTCAGCTGCTTTTACGCGTGTTTATGAAGACACAGCAGCATGGAAGTAGAATAACACAAGGTATTTTTAACATCTCAATGGTTTCTCCAAAAGAGCAGTGAGATTAAAATGAGAGCCAAAGGAAACGTGTGGAAAAAAGAGAAAAGAAAAAAAAAGAACCTCACCAGAATGTCAGCTCTCATCCAAATCCAATCTTTGCTCAATCTCAAAAAGTTCTCACAATATGTGCGTATATATATATATATATATATATACATACATACATACAACCATAAATATGTCATATGTACGTGTATATACCTTTCAGTTCTGTTCTTTCCTTTCTCTTTCTCTCTCTTCCTGCCAGTACTGGTTAAAGCCTCTCCCACACTCAGCCGCCTAATTAGAATGTCCATAAATATTCAAGGGGTGCAATGTGAAAGAAAAGAGTGAGAAGGAAGGGGAAGAACAAGAGAGGCCTTAACAGGAAGAACACAAGTAGAGGAAGTAGATGCCAAAACACTAGGAAAAAAGACAGAGAGAAATGAGAAGATAAAGTAAAAAAAAAAAAAGTATAATATACTGAAGCAGAATGTTTTTGGCCACAGGTTGTTTCTAGAAAAATACTGTAGATAGATTTTCTTGTATATGTACATGCTTTTATATATACATGTTTTGTTGTTGTTGTTGTTTTTGGTCAGACATAAGCAATAGCTAAGGTTGAACATGGGCATCACAATTTCCCACTGTAACAAACAGGGAGAGGGATAGAGGGATAGAGGGAGGAGGGAAAGAGCGGCAGCTGGCATTTGACGGTGAAGCATGCCTTTTTAATGAGCATATTAGTCCTCCACAAACCCACTCTCCTCCAACCATTGCACAGAGAGAGAGAAAGAGAGAGAAACATAGAAGGAAGGGAATGTAGGAAGGGTGTGGTGGAAAATAAGTACAGTGAAAGGTCAAGGGGTGGAAGAGTGTGGGAAATGAGGAGGGTTTGGAAAAAGGGGAACGCAAAAAAAGATCCACATTTGACCAGTAAATACGAAAAAAAAATTTAGGGTGAGTAAATTATGACAGAAATTAATTTGGGGGTTTACTTTCCCGTTAAAAAAAACTCCTGAGTGTGAGGTGTTTCTCTTGGAACCCTACAAGGTTGCAACCTCCAACCTCACAGAGGTAATAGCTACATGAGCTGACCTTCAGATGTGACAAACATCCTTCCCACCTCAAATCAGCATCTCAGACATAACGTTTGCATTGTCATTGAGAGCCTGCGAGGTGTCAGGCGTCTTTTATCAAAATATGCTTCTATTATTACAAGACACTCCAGGCTGCCTGTTCTCTCGCTGCTTTGAATGTGAATAGAGCTGAAATGAAGGAGAGGTATCATTCATAAGTGTAGATAGTGAAAGGGGGGCCAATGAAGGAATGAGTGGCTATTGTCGGAGGGTGTAGATGTCCTATTGTCAGCCGCTGAGTAATTCTTTTGCGACCAAGAGAAAGGAGAAGAAAAGAAATTATGGTGGTGGTGAGAGGTGGAGCAGAAGAGAGTGAGGGAGAGGGAGGTATTGATTCTGCTGGAGCTCTGTTCATTTCCATTCATGCCCCAGTCAGATAGTTCAGTTAATACATCATTCAATGAGGCCTTAAGATTTAGGAGGATGGGTGTTTTATTACAGTTCAATCTTAATTACTTCCTCGACACACACACATACACGCCATACTGTGGGCAAATGTTAATTAATTGTGTGTTGCGGCTACACTGCAATGTGGCAGTTGTGTGTGTGTGAGAGAGAGAGAGAGAGAGAGGGGGAGAGAGAGAGAATAAAGTTAAAGTGGGAAACTTGGATGGATGGATAGATAGATAGATAGATCCCACCTCTATTTCACTCCTTTCTCTTCCTGTATGGCTAAGCAGGTTGTTGTTTTTGTCCTCTGCAGTATAAGTGTTTGTGTCACTGTTGCTGGGCTGAGTTTTGCGGCCATGTACCATATGTCACATTACTATTTAATTTGACTGTGCGTATCCACGGCGACCCTTTGGGCATCTCCACAGCCTGGTGTAACATGATGTGGCATAGTGAGGTTAGGATTTGTGCGTTGTTGTGTTTTAATGGTGATATACCTCTGTTCCAATGTTTTGTTATTTTTGTAAGTCCAGCACGTTTTTTTTAAACTAAGATGCATCCAATGGAATCTTAGTTTAAAAAGTGTGCTGGACTTATGAAAATAACTAAATAAACGTGTCCCTGCCACGAATAAATAGATTAAATTAAATTTTGTGATTTAGTCACGAACTGTCGTGAGACTGGGTTGGTAAAAGAGACTGTGTTGTGGACAGCAGCATGATCTGTGGCTGTCCAAGGTGCTGAACTGAAGCAGCTCTGTGGTAAATTGTTGCTGTTCATGGTTCAGAAATTTTCTGATACTGAACAGTATAAATACTCTTTACTCATCTTGTTGATGTCAATATCCTTAACCTGACCATCTCCTGTTTCCAGGCTAATTGTCTTTATGGCTCATGAATCAGGCTGAAGACAGATTTGTAGGTTACATTTTTGTGGCAGTGTAGATGTGTATACATGTATAATTATGTATGTGTGAACAGCATTGATATCAAAAGCAAATTAAGTTTATCAGGGTGACTCTGCTCTGACCTTGGCAATGCAATGATGGCAGAATTTTGATCGTACATACACACATACACTCTCTCACACACATGTTGTGGCCAGGGGAACACATGTTTATAGTTGAACTCTCCACGCTCAGCAATGTTTTATGCTTGCCCCCTGTGTCCTGTCATTAGGGCGAACCAGGACGGGGTAGGCACTCGGATGAATACTAACTTGCACGTGTGGATTATATGGGGGACAGCTGGCTCTTTATTTGACCTTTCTGATTCTAAGAAAGCAAATTTAAAATTCTGTCTTAGTTTTATGTAATCTAGCAAGGTTTTGTTGTGTTCTTATTAAAACTCAGGGCAAGTGTGTATTTTTAATGGTATCATTCAGTACAGTAAAATAGAATTACTTTTAGCTCTTGGTTCTTGGAGCCAGCAGCCCTAAAACTATCACAGACATCTGTATTACCCTTTTGTGGCCTTACATGTCTGATTTTCAAAGAATGAATCTTGGGTTGCCCTTGGCCCTTCACATGGACTTGCATAGACACACCCTGGACAAGGAATGTGGGACAACTTCAGAGTGAAGGGAAGGGAAGAGTTTTCGAAAAAGAGGCTATGGTAACACTGTAAGTGTTTGGGATTGCCAAAAGCACTGGCATAAATATGTAAGACTCAAAATGTCCTGCCCACAGCAGCTAAGAATAGCAACTCTAGCTCTATCTATATGAACATGCAAGTCAAGCTTGTATGCTCTGCATGTCAATTACATAACAGTGACTAAAGTAATATCAAATAAGCAGGTATCCATAAAACTGGAAAGTCTTATCACAGATGACACAGTCCAATTGAGACAAGAGGCCATCCATTATATCTTAACTAAACAACAGCAGCTTTTATACCTGAATTAGTGTTGAGTATTTGAATCAACCGCAGACAAGACAGTGACTGGATCTAGAACATTTGCCCAAAACTTAGCTTTCAGCAGGCCATAGCCCTACAGAGTTTAGCTTCAATCCTAATTAAACACACTTTATTCATCTACTCAAGTCATTAAGGGTTAAGTGAAAACTAGAGTTATGTATGTTGGAGTAGTGTTAGAACAGTGTTGTGGCCCTCCAGGAAGTCTAAAACCTTCAGATGGCACAGCTCCAAAGCAAACATGAAAACATGTGACTCACACTAAATGGCATGACAGACAATTAGTTGTCCACTCTGGTCACACTGACACAGCAGCGGCTCACCAACAATAAGGTCGTGAGTCTCAGAAAGGTAGTGGTAAATAAGCAATCTGTGTGTGAATGCAACTTTATTAAACCGTGTTCTGTTACTGTGTGAATGTGGCCACAAAGATCATCCACTCATATGTGATTGGGGTTCTCAAGAACAGTGAGTTGGAAGGTTGGAGTATGGAGACGATGAGAACAGCAGGAGCTAAAGAACAGCACAACTAGAGAACACAGGCTGAAGTTGGACAAGAGTGGGTGGGAAGTAAAGAGTGACAGAAGGGAAGTGGAGAGAAGAGGTAGATGCAGTGAAAGGCACAAGAAATATGTGGTGCATTGGTTAAAGAAATCTGCCTTTCCCAAAAGTACCTGCAAACTCTCTGTATCAGTAAAGTACAAGACAGAACACTATATGTGAATATAGTGCAAGCTGAAGGGCATTGTTAGCCATGACATACATGACAATCTTCAGTCTTGACTATATTCATAATGTCGCACAACCTTGTATACACTGGACTCTCATTTTGAGACTGTAATGAATGTCAAACAAAAAATTGAAATCAGATTGTACTGTTGTCAGAGAGTATGTCAAAAATAGATGGTGTAGACATGGTGTAAGAGTGCAGTCACACTGTACACAGAAGGTGTTAAGCAAGTGTCTCACATCAAAGATATTTGACCAGTCGAGGTCTAGAACTGTCAGACGTTGGATCCAGTTCATTTTATAACTGATCTAGGCATCTTTCTTGAAGAATTACACCTTATACATTGAGCATAAGGGCCCATCATGTGTGTAAGATCAGGAACTCTAGAGTCATCTCTGGATATGCCATATTGCGTCAAGGAAGATTCGGTTGAGGCTTTCTTACAAAACCAGCAGTGCAGTGTGTGTTTGAGCATGACTGTTTCAGTAAAAAAAAAAGAGTCAACAATAGAGCCTTTTTCGTTTCATGTCTCCTTCTTTGTCCCATCACCAAGTGTCTTTCTTCACTTTGTGACATTGTTTTTATCTTTGATCCCTCTCGCTCTCTTAGCTCTCTGGATTTTTGTCAGCTCTCCTTCGTTAACCGTATTCTGCATCGACATGACATTGAATCCCACCCGCAGCCAATCAGAGCACTCACTGGCCCGTCTCTCCGTGTGCCAGGCTCTCCGCGCGTGCCCTGGTAGCCCGTTTGTGGCTTAACGAACAAACGAGCGTTAGCACCCCCTCCGTTTACACACCTCTTTGCCAGCCTTCCCGTCATCCCTCCCTCTTTCTCTCGCTCATATTTTTGCACATGCCACCGCAGCGCCCCCTAACCCACGTCACGTGAGCGCAGGGGCCCTAGCAACAGCGAGAGAGAGAGGGAAAAGTGGAGCGAGAGAGGGAAAGAGGGAAAGAGGGAAAGAGGGAGGGGGAAGAGACGCAGAGCATTAATAAGTAATGGGCCGAACAGTTTGAAACCCGGTCCTCGTTAGCATTGCAGCGGCGCCATCATTTGCATGGGAGCTCCTAGAGCAAATTCAACAACAGCTTCAGCCCACACCCCTCTCTTTTTGTTTCTCTCTCCCTCCATCTTCATGTGTCTATCGTTCTGTCATAGCACATTCTCCTTCCAACTGTCTCTTTCTCTTTTTTAACTTGTTATATTTCGGTATTTCTCTTCTCTCATCTCGTGAGCGTCTTCTTCCTCTTTTCCCTTCTGTTGTCGTTCTGTTGTTCTCCGGCTCTTCCTCAGAGTCTCCTGGCATCCGCACGTTACGATTTTCTTTTTGTTGTTGTTCTATTTTCCTTACTGTTGTGTGTTTCACATTACTATTCATATCTTCTATTATTCTGTTTCTTTTTTACCTTGAAAATGATGGCAGGAAAATGGCGGCTTTACTTCCGGTAGGGTATTATTTTTAGACCAGATTTTGCACTCACAGAGTCCTGTGCTGAGAGAGCGAGAGAGTTGCCTGCCCTCCTGACATCCCGTAACAAAACACACATTCTCAAACATGTATACAAACCTCTTTTCTCTTTATGTGTGTGTGAGTGTGTTTCTCTGGCCTTTGGGAGTCTGTGTAGAGTGAGATATAACTGGAAGGTTGCCATGCTCCACACATAAATCCAATTCCACATTTTTTTTCTTCCATCGGTCTGACATGATGCCCCAGGCTGCCCACGCTACACACTCCAGCACTACCACAGAACCGTGTATGTGTGTGGTACACTCAAGCCCTTGTTTTAGACAGACCTTACATGACCCCCCTCTAATCCTCCATACACACACACACACACACATACACACACCTCAAGGCGAAGGAAGACTAGACAAGAATTGATCTGCACTCCCAAACAGAACTGATCGCAAGGAGACGTGGGACTAATATGTGCATAGCTCTGTCTGTCTCTCTTTTAATCCATCAATCTCCATTTTTAAACCTGTACACCTAGTGGGTCACTTCTTCTGTGTAGTCAAATGTCTTATGTACAGTCACTTACAGACAGGCATGTGATCTGTTCTGACAAGCAAAAGGTAAAGGACTTAAGATGTTGGAACCTGTAACCATGCCAGCGGGATGTGCCATCGGGCTCCGCCAGAGGGCACTCCAGCCCGGACTATGTGTACTGTGTGTCTGCCTTTCTGTGCTCCGTTATGGACTTTTATTATGAACTCGTTGTCTCCACCCACCTTGTTCGTTGTCATGACTGCCCATTGTTACTCCGCCCCTTTGTCTTGTATTTAAGCACCTGTCTTCCGTTGTGAATTCGCTCGTCATTGTTGGATGTATCACGTGTGTAATCCCTTTGTGGACCTTCCGTGTTTCTCTGTGTTACTCCGTGTGTTCCCTGTGTTTCCCTGTTCTGGATATATTGTTGTGATCTCGCCTGTTCCCGGACTCTCGCTCTCGTCTTGCCCCTCTGGATACTGTTCGCTTATCGCCTGACTTACGCCACAAACTTTGGATTATTCTATTGCCGTTGTCTCTGATGTCCCCGTTTGCCGCTGTTGACTCTCCGTATCTCCACAGCGTCATCAATCAGGAGGCTATCCTCTCATGCCCGGGTCTCACCTCGCGATTCGGCGAACTCCGTTGCCGAAGCCGTCACCATATGGAGGTCATTTAATGCCAATTCCCCACAAATCTGTGCCATATGGAGATACATCAGTATCAACACCCCGAAGAACTGCATCTTTTAGGGGTCCTTCTGTATCAGCTCCCGAGCCTGAGCACAAGATAGTTACTGCACCCGAGTCTGTGCATAAAATGGCCGCCGCTCCCGAATCCACGCCCGAGATGGTCGCCGTTATCGAGTCTCTCCACAAGATGGCTGCCGATCTCGAGGCTTTGCATAAACTTGCTGCTAAATCCAATGCTCTGCACAAAATGGCCGCCTTCGAGTCATGGCACAAAATGGACACCGTTCCTGAATTTTCGCACAAAATGGGCACCACTCCCGAACCCGCGCACAAAATGGCTACCTTAGAGACTGTTCCCGTGCTAACTGGGCTTCCCGTTATGGCCGTTGCCATTTTGAGTGTGTGGGCCGCACACTGCTCTCCTGAAACCCTCTGTGATCCTGACTTGCCATGGCCCGAACCCCCAGAACCTGTCAGCATCCCAGATCTGCCGTGGCCTGAGCCACCTGAACTTTCTAGTGACATTGATTTATCAGAGGTTCCACTGGTGGCTGCACAGCCTCTAGGCCCTGTTATCCAGGTCCAAGAGCCTTTTCCGGTTCCGACCGCGGAGGGTCCACCAGTGGCTGCACGACCCCCGGAGATGTCGAATTCGGTCGTAGAATCTCTAGGGGCCCCGCTGGTGGCTGCACAACCTCCAAGTCGGTCCGTGGGGGCCGTTATTGAACTTTTGCCCGGCCCTGAACCGGCCACGGAGGCCGTCGTTTACCTTTTGTTCAGTCCCGAACCGGCCAGGGAGGCCGCCTTTGAACTTTTGTCTTGCCCTGAATCAGCTAAGGAGGCCTTTGAACTTTCACCCTGCCCTGAATCGGCTATGGAGGTCATCACTGAACTTTTGTCTTGCTCTGACCCGGCCAAGGAGGCCATTGAACTCCCATCCTGCCCTGAACCGGCCATGGAGGCCGTTGAACTTTCACGCTGCCCTGAACCAGGCCCAGGAGCCGTCAAACTCTCACCTGGACCTGACCTGGCTGCCGGTACCACTCACCCCGAACCGGATGCAGGTACGAACTCGGCCTTAGGGGCCACCATTAACCTGTTTATGCTCTTCTGTGCAGTCCGGTCATCAGCTCTGCCCAGGTGGGCGTCTCCTCCGTCTGCTCCGCCCAGGTGGCCGTCTCCTCCGTCTGCTCTGCCCTGGAGGGCGTCTCCGCCGTCTTCTCCGCCCTGGAGGGTGCCTCGGCCACTTCCATCCCCACAGCTCCACCCCTTTTCTGGTGTCCAGTGTTGGAGCGTCTGGAAGCCGCTCCTTAAGGGGGGGGCTATGTAACCATGCCAGCGGGATGTGCCATCGGGCTCCGCCAGAGGGCACTCCAGCCCGGACTATGTGTACTGTGTGTCTGCCTTTCTGTGCTCCGTTATGGACTTTTATTATGAACTCGTTGTCTCCACCCACCTTGTTCGTTGTCATGACTGCCCATTGTTACTCCGCCCCTTTGTCTTGCATTTAAGCACCTGTCTTCCGTTGTGAATTCGCTCGTCATTGTTGGATGTATCAAGTGTGTAATCCCTTTGTGAGCCTTCCGTGTTTCTCCGTGTTACTCCGTGTGTTCCCTGTGTTTCCCTGTTCTGGATATATCGTTGTGATCTCGCCTCTTCCCGGACTCTCACTCTCGTCTCGCCCCTCTGGATACTGTTCGCTTATCGCCTGACTTACGCCACAAACTTTGGATTATTCTATTGCCGTTGTCTCTGATGTCCCCGTTTGCCGCTGTTGACTCTGCCTGTAACTCTGACTCTGTGTGTGTGTGTGTAAATACATGTCTGCAAGTGGATCTGCACGTCTCCTCGCGTATCATTCATGACAGAACCATGGCTTAGCAGTGCATTTGGCTGTGGTGCTCATATGGAGATTGTGGGTTTGAATGTGACTTTCAACATTACCATATGCCAGCCCACCTGCTCATTTTAGTTTATAAGGCCAAAATAAAAAAGACTAGTAATGAACAAAATCACATGCATTAACCACCAATTTGTGAAAATGTAAAATTGAGACAAATTGTTTGACTGCTGTTCACATAAAGCTATAATTTTGCTTTGGTTTACTTGTTTATACTAGATAAAAGAACAGTGGGAACATTATGCAAAATGTGTTCTTCAGAAGAAATTGAGTCGGAACAACACGAGGAAATGATGACAGAATTTTTATCAGTTTAATATTTCACTTCACTTGTGCAACAATTTTACAGCTAAGAAAAAAATAAGGCAGAGTGAAAATGAAAAAGAGTGAGAGAAAGACAGACCTTGTGTCCCTGGTTGCTGATATTTAATTTACCAGTCTTCACAATGAGAAAGATCCAAGTGACTGCGATTAAACCAAACTACTCTTTTGCTTGCTCTCTCTCTCTCTCTCCCTGGTCTCTCACTCCGGGTGAAATGTTGTGACAGTGTTGCGCTGATGTTGTAGGGGGTTAAAGTCACCAAGTGCATATTATCCTGTAAGGCTTAATATGCAGGTTGAAGCACGAGGGCCGACTCTTAAATTACAGTTTGCCGGGCCTAGCACTCAGCGTGACAACAATACCCACACAGACACTGTGTAATATCTATACACACACACACACACACTTAAACACACATGTGCTCATGCTTAGCTGGCGTACGAATATTCATTCAGTATATTTTTGTGACGCAAATAATCACGCATCCATACACACACAGCCGATGCTGTGCGCACATACTTCATTTCATTGTCTTATCACATGGCCATGACATTCAGACAGACGCACGGTGAATTTATCTTTGTTTCCAGCCATTGTCTTTGTTTGTCTGTAGCTACTATCTGTGTATGTGTGTGTGTGTGAGTGAGCTGCTTGTTATAGTGATGGAGTGTGTGTGTGGGCTGCCGAGTCAAGCCTGTCCTCTCCGCTTTCATAAATCTGCGTTGGATGAAGCTCTCGAGCCATAAAACGCATCGATCGCCATCCTTTACACACACACACACACACACACACACACTTTCTTCCCAAAGGGTAATCCTGCTTTCTATTGGAACGTTGTGTCTTGTTGAGTGAGTTTTGAATGCACAAGTGTGTCCTAATATAGAGGGATAAACAAGACACATGGCAGCTAGTCAACTAATGATACCTCAGCATAAATGTATAAAGACATCTTCACGTTTTTAATGAGTCACAGTGTGAATTTGACACCAGATGTTGGCCTATAGCTGAAGGTTCGTTCTTAAAGCATGTTTATATCTGTGTTTGCATAAGACAGAGCGTCTTGTGAGTTTTTATATTTCCAGTTCAGTTAGTTTTCTCATAACGGTGCGGTTGGCCCAGTACACATATCCTGCCTGCCTGGAAAAACTAGGACACACACACACTCCGGGACTGACTGACTGTTCTCACACACTGACATACTTTGTTGCTGTTATTGTGTCCAGTGATGTGCAGTTTAGCAGAACACACACAAACTCTGCTTTTACACTCTACACACAGCTAAGTCATCCCATAGGAACATTTTATTGCTTTTGCATTGCTCTTTTATAGCACAGGAGACTCATCAGTGCTTTAAATGAAATATTAACCACTTCTTATACGTTTGTGATGATGTTTCTCATGACACAAACCTGATAAGACATTTTTCCCCCTAGGAGAAAGAATTTAGAATCTTATCTCATAATTTGAATTCAAATTGTGTTTATATAAATTCTAAAGCAAACACACATGCAATCAGTACATCAAACATCTTATTTGTGAACTTTCTTTTTTTGTCAGAAACATTAGCAGCTAAAATGTACTGAATTGAAAAAGAGAAGCATTTACATACTTCTGGTTCCTGGGCGTTTGCTGGATTGTAAAATATGGCCTTTGTGAAGGTACAGAGACATCAGAGTCAGGGTTGTTGATGTGAAGTGACCATGACAGTTATACACTGTTACAATAACATACACATCAAATATTAAAACACTCCTTCTTTCTTACTTTGTAATGGATTACCTGCTGTATCCTTCAAAGAAATTGTGTTTTTGAATGTGGTGACTATAAACATATTTCTTATTTATTTATTTATTTATTTAACCAGTTATAACTTTTATATATTTTTTTTAAGTCTAATCGTAGATACTGAATAGGATAACTGAACTGTGGTGAAGAGTTGCATATGAAGTTGATACTAAATGGACTTTTGAAAATCGTCTCTGTCGGCCAATGAAATGTTAATATGATATGTTCCCCTCTCTCTTCAGGTAACAGGTTTTTCCTGACGTCATATGGGGCCCTCTACATATCTGACGTTCAGAAAGAGGATGCCCTCTCTACCTACCGCTGCATCACCAAGCACAAATACAGCGGAGAAACCAGGCAGAGCAATGGGGCTCGTCTCTCTGTGCTGGGTGAGTGTGTGGGTTTTTGTCAGTTTGCTGGGCAGTTGACATATCTTTGTCATATTTGTCAATCCTAATGCACTAAGCACATTCTCATAATTTAATTTGTTACCGTCATGGATGCGCTTCTAGAAGAAATAGCATTGAGATCCTAATTCATTTTGAAAGAGAGTGTGCATTTTAATACGTTTTAATTGCATATTTATTTTTTCATAAAGTCTACTAATGATGTCAGTCAAAGGTATATATATATATATATATATATATATATATACATATATAAATATATATATATATATGTATATATATATATTCATCCTCTTCTCTAAACACTCATCAGCAGTATTGCAGCCGTATCTTTAAGACTCATGTATGTAAATTACTACATTAATGGGCAAGGAATGCTTAGTCTTTCTTTTAAAGAACTTTCTCTCTGTCCTTAGATCCCACTGAAACCCCGCCTTCTGTGATGGACAGTTTCCAGTCAGGAGAAGTACAAGTGGGGCGAAGCATAGAGTTGCCCTGCATTGCCTCCGGTTACCCCAACCCCACCATCCGCTGGTTGAAAGATGGGAGGCCGCTTCCTGCTGACTCCCGCTGGACACGGCGACTAACCGGCCTCACAATCAGTGACCTCCGTCTAGAAGACTCTGGAAACTACATCTGTGAAGTCACCAACAGCTTTGGCTCCAAAGAGGTCACAGGACACCTTAATGTCATTGGTGAGGAGAAAAGAAATGAAGGGGAGATAGGAAAGAGGGGAAGTACAAAAAGAGGGACTGGTGATAGGACAAGAGTAAATGATGAAAGATGTTACTAATAAACTGCTGTTTTTTTCTTTTCAAAAGTTCCAAGTTACCTTCACCTTGCCATAGGGATGTAACGGTATTGTAAATACCGTCGTACCGCAATATCAAATTTTTTCGATAATACCGTGGTCGCGTGACTC
>JAUMHE010000067.1:4800361-4828026 GCA_032359235.1 Enteromius mattozi | reverse complement strand
TAAACACTTCTGGCACTTTTTTTGAGCCTCTTAATTAGTTTTGTTTTTTATGTAAATGATTCAATAAATACCGTACCATGCCATTCATACCGAGGTATTACCGAACCGTCAAATTTTGATACCGTTACATCCCTACCTTGCCATAGACTGAAGCAAGATATTTTCTTTGATTAACGTCCTTGTAGGTCCCACATTTAAAGTTAGGCATACAGGGCTGTTATTGGGCCTGAAACATCATTCTTATGAGTAAGGACTTTGTTTGCTACTTGGAATCTTCTTTCAGACTAAATATCTAGGAACATGTTCTACTTGACAGACTCTTATCACCCATTTCACTTCATTAAGTAGGACATATTGCTGGATCAACATAATTTTGCAGGAGCAACATTCCTATTAAACACTAGTTAAGTTAGGTATAGGAAAAAAGCTGGTTGGAGCTGTAACATCTTTTTTTTCAACCAACAGTAAAAGTAGGATTATAACTATGTTTCTATTCCTTAAGAACTAAAAGAGGTCCAGGAACATGTCCAACTTAAAAGTCACCTAGTCTATTCCCCAAAGCAGAAACCAAAAACTTATGGCAGGTGTTCTTATCCTTGTTCCAAGAGGTGAACCTTCCAGTATGTTTAGTTTTAACCTTGCTTTCCAATAAACCTACATGCATATTTCAACTAAATCCAAGGGAATTGATTAGCTGGCTCAGGCTTATTGGAGTTGGAACTAAGCTCTGCATGATGCTTGTTCTTCCTGAACAGGGATGAGGACATTTGCCCAAAGGGTTTAGCCTTGTCCTATGGGAGTACCCACCTTTCATAATACTTGGGTAGACCAAGTCCAATACTTGAGACCAGTGTATCTGGGTCACCTCTATTGGTTTATGGACCAAATGGCTGGTCTATCTGTTACAAAGTCCTGGAATTTCCATACCTTTTCATCTAAAGGAGAGGGTCTAAATCATGTTGATCCAGGTCATGTCTATTGCCCCAGATCTCTGTCACAGGGAAAGGGAGATTTCAAATAGGGAACACTAGGGAGTGTGTATTTGAGAAGCACATTTGGGTTTAAGAGATGCTGGTCAGCCTCTGCCACCTTCTTGTTGACTTACAGAGAAAGTAATATGAGAGGACAGGAAGACTGTTCTGGCCTCTCCAGTCTGACCCCTGTTCCACCAGAAATGTTTGTGTGTGTATGTGTTTTTAAGCAGGCATGGGGATGGATCTTAGACCAGTGGGATGGTATTGGCTGGAGTCATAATATGAAAGGAAGAGGGGAATAGAGGAAGGGGAGGTGGGGTGGACATTTGGACATTTAGCCGGTGGGCACATCACACCGGTGTGCTCACACAGATTCTGACAGAACAGGAGGGGAGGAGGGCACACACGCATACATACCCAGACACACACACCATCACACACAGAGGCCTCCAGCCCATAACACCAGCTGCCTTATTGCTCACTGACATTTTCTCTATCTATCTATCTATCTATCTATCTATCTCTCTGTCTGTCTGTCTGTCTGTCTGTCTATCTAGACACAATAATTCAAATTTTTGACAAAAAGCTTTACCCTCAGACTCTGACTTTCTCTTTTTCCACAGAGCCTCTGAGAGTCACATTATCCCCCAAGAACCTGAAAACAGGCATCAGCAGCACAGTGATTCTGTCCTGTGCCGTTCAGGGCTCGCCCCATTTCATCGTCTCCTGGTTTCGCAACACAGAACCCATCGTGCCTGACCAGCATTTCTCCATCCAAGGAGCCCACAATGAGACTCTCTTCATCACGGCGGCCCAAAAAAGACACTCAGGGGCATATCAGTGCTTCGCCACCCGCAAGGGTCAGACCGCACAGGATTTCTCCATCATACTGCTTGAGGGTGAGTGGAAAGAGTGGATAATGGGATAGCGATGAAGGTTGTGGTTCTGATTCGAACTCTGCAGTGTGCATTTATTTTTGGACATCAAAGTTCCAAATTTAGATAACTATGACTTTTAAGCAAGTTACACTGTGTCCTACACAAGCACTACAAGATTGTTTCAGTAACAATTAATTTTGTTGTCCTTAAAGGGTTAGTTCACCCAAACATGAAAATTAGTCCATATTTTACTCATCCTCAAGGCATCCTAGGTGTACTGTATATGTCTCATATATGATCTTCTTTCAGATGAATCCAATTGTAGTTATTTAAAAAAAAAAATTGTCCTTGCTCTTCCAAGCTTTATAATGGCATGGGCGGAAGTTTTTCAACACAGTCCCACGACCAATTCATACATATTCATACGAGGTGGCAAAATCGTGCTAATTCGTATAAATTTGTACGACCTCACTCGTACGTTTTTGTACAATTTGTTTAAACCCCAGTGACAGGTAGGTTTAGGGGCGGGGTTAGGTGTAGGTCATTCGTACAAATTCATACAACTTGTAAAATACGTATGATTTAGCAAAAATCATATGAATTCGTATGAGCCAGGTCGTACAAATTTGTACGAATTAGCCACCCCGTAAAATATGTACGAATTGGAGTTTGGAGTTTTTGGTTAACATGACTTTTGGACTGTTGAACAAAAATACTCACCCATGAAATTATAAAGCTTGGAAGAGCAAGAACAATATACCTACAATATAACGATTTGATTTGTCTGAAGAAGAAAGTCATATACACCTAGGATGCCTTGAGGGTGAGTGATCCATGGGCTAATTTTCATTTTTGGGTGAACTAACCGTTTAATGCAGGTCATCAAAATTTATCCTGAAGGGCTGTTGTCCTGCAGAGTTTAGCTCCAACTAGCCTGCCTGGAAGTTAGCTGCTTCAGGTGTGTTTGATTAGGGTTGAAGCTAAACTCTGCAGGACAACGGCCCTCCAGGAGTGAACTTGGTGACCCCTGCTTTAATGAATGTGAAACACTGAACGAAGCAACAGCAGAACATATTTGGTGTTTAATATGCTGTACATAAACTATTAGACACCAAGTAACTGAAAAGAAAAATGATTAATGGGTATTCATACAAACTATGATTTGCAGCAAAAAAAAGTAATTTTCAAAATGATTTTAAAATATATGACTATTAAAAATTAGGGCTAACAGAATAAAATAACTGCTCAACTCATTTGTGTCAGTTTTAGACAGCAGAAACAAACAGTAATAATTTGATAAATATTATGTGTTTTATTTATTAATTTATTTTTATTTAGCTGAAATTATCCACGGACCCTCAAGCACCCTCTTGTAAGGGTCCCTAGACTGTGTACTGCTGGAATAAGTAAAATTCGCATTTTGCGATTTTACAAATAAATGCATGCAATTAAATGAATTTCAGACAAAATATTGAAATTTTTTCATTTTTATTTTATTTTTTTTATTAATTTGAAACACACTCAACATTACTTGCTTTTTCCACACCATATCACGTGAGGACACAGTGTCATTCAGAGGCAAGATACTGTAACATTAGTGACTTGTACCACTTTTGAATTCCTCTTGAAAAATTGAGCTGTTCTTATGAAATAAACATTTCAGCAGTGCACCAATGAAAGATTCTGAAGTCTTCTATCTGTATTCCGCTCTCTTTTTCCTGTCAGACGGCACCCCACGGATCGTCTCGTCTTTCAGTGAGCGCGTAGTAGCCCCTGGCGAGCCCTTCTCTCTCATGTGTGCGGCCAAAGGTGCTCCACCCCCCACCATCACCTGGACGCTGGACGACGAGCCGGTAGCGCGGGACTCGGCGCACCGGGCCAGCCAGTACACGCTCTCCGACGGCTCCACTGTCTCGCATGTCAACGTCACCAACCCCCAGATCCGCGATGGGGGCGTGTACCGCTGCGCCGCACGCAACTCGGCCGGTAGCGCCGAGTACCAAGCGCGCATAAACGTAAGAGGTGCCTGTCTACTTTTCAATCTCAGACGTTTAGGGTTATAACCCTCCACCTCCCCCCGACCCTTGACCCCTGAACTCCTCCACCTCATCTCATGTCCAGATACCATCGCTACCTATCAACTCAAGTGTCATTGTGTATGTGTGTGGGTGGGGTGGGTGGGTGTATGTGTGTGGGTGGAGTGTCTTATGTTGTTTGTTCGTCACAGTGCTGTCACCTGTGCGTTTTCTCATTCTATCCACTGTCACATCATCCGTTTGTGTTCTCGGTATCTTTCCATCTCTCCTGTTTGTCTGTCCATCTGCTGAGTCTTTGTTCCTCTCTTTCACACATACACGGTGTCTCTGTCTCGATGTCGCCGGCTGGCTGGCACACGTGTGGTGTCCTGGCTGTTCTGGGACAGAGTGGAGATCTGGCAGAAGGGAGACGCCATCACGCCAAAGAGAAAAGAGACACGTCAGCTACGAAACCAGACTGAGAGGACAGAATACAAGTTGAAACAGTAGAGAAGGGTAGAAATGAGAGAAAAATATTTAAAAACTCAAAATAAGTAGAGAGAAAGATAGAAAAACTTAAAGTAGAGGAAAGGAGAGAAGTGAAGCAGAGACAAGAGGACACAAATAGGCAAAAAACTCAGAGTGGACTCACTGACCACAGCTCAATTTATGTTTAGATATAGTTTAGAAATGTTTATTATTATTAAAAGATAAATGATTAGAAGAGACCATAATAAAAGGCCAGTGGGAAAAATTGCATTTAAAGTATTGATGAAATTGAGGAAACATTAGATGTTTTCTTCTGATTTTATCTATCGCTTTTCTGTTATGATTTTTATATGTGGCTGTTTTAGTCAACAATAAATGAAAACTTGTAGTCAGTTGTGGTCTTATAATTTTTAAGCAAATGATGTTAAGAAGTCTGGTATACATCACCAGAGAGAAGTCTGTCATTTCCCCAGAAAATCAAGTTATGACGAGTTACTATTAAATTTTTGGGGGCCGGATCAATTGCAGAATGACCTTTAAAATGCATTTATAAAGTAGATGAAGGGTGAATTTAATGCCAGTGTTAAATAACAACATGGAAATTCCAAGAAAAGCAGTGACAAATGTATATAGACTATGATTTTTCAATCTTTAGCTTAGTAATGATTATTTTACAAAGTGGAAAATTCACAGTTCTGCTCATAATTACCCAGATAAGTGCTTTTTTTGAATATCATTTCACTCATATAAATTGAAAGTGAGTACCAGGCTGACCTTGACTATCTTTTAAATATCTGATGCCATTTACCTGACAAACATTGGCAATTCCAGTAATAATTCTATCCACAGAATCACTTGGTCTATCAACCCGATACTTTGTATACAAAGACTTCCAGTCATCCAGATAAATGCCAGTGCACATTACTCTCGAAGTTGCATTCAGTCAGTCAATCAGATTAAGTTTGCAGGATCGGGACAGTTTAGTGCATATTATGCATCCAGACGGTCAGCGAACGGACTGTGGGCGGTCTATGGGCGTGTCATCTGAGCCTTAGACTAAGAGTGATATTGAGTCGTGTTGACAGGCCTGTTGAATTCCCCCTCTCTTCCTCTCTCTCGCTCTCAGAAATGTTCAGTTATGACATATCTGTCTGCTTTAAGGAGACATGCCAGAACAATCACTGCAGTGAGAATGAGACCCTGTGCCAGGAAGCTACAGTTTTGCGCACACACGCCAAATGATACCAATGCTCATGGACACACTCATAGAGTCTTAAAACACTACTGCCTGACTAATACACTCTGAACGCAGTACGCTCATGAAAACTGACAGCATTGACTTTCACACACACCATATCCATATCACGCACACGCATTTATTCTTGAGATGATCATTTTGCAACACAATATTTAACAAACACAGACACCCGTGAGCAATCAGGCCCCATTCTTCCTGTGAACAGCACAATAGCAGTGCTCAGTTCCTGTCTGGATCCTTATCTAAGTTCATACATTCATATATTATGTTTGAGAACAAAAGAAAAATAGAGAAATAGAAAGACAGCCAGAGAATAACTGTGAAGAAGAGAGAAGAGGGATACTGTGCGACAGTCTTCTTGAATAATACATCAGGGTTGACTTGTCAGAGCGGTGACTTCAAAGCACAACGCACGCTGAGCTGAGAGAAAGGGAGAGAGAGCAGCAGAAGAAAAGATAGAGATACGGGGATGAGGAGCTGTTAGAGAGGATGAGAATATTTGTGTGCATAAAATCTACATATGCCCCATTGACGATTTATAAATCGAACCGCCCTCCATTTTGAGGCAAACAAAATGTCCTTCACCTTCTCATTCTTCTGGTTCCTCTGTTTTTTTTTTTACTCTTAAGCCACCTTTTCTCAATACTGACTCTTTCTGTTTCTTTTTGTTCTGCATCTTCAGGCATTGGCCATTCAAATCTTCACAGTGTCCCACCATCCATTTGTTCGTACACCCCTTCATCCTCGTGTGTGATCTGAGAGCAGAGTCCTTAAGAAGTCTTTTTCCCAAAACAAAAAAAAACTAAATAAACACATATCGGCCATTACTAACCTTTTCAAATTCGCCAATGACTGGTCTTGCTAGCAAGAACCAGAAGCTGTTAGCATATGCTAATCACATTAAAGGGCATTCACACTGACAGCAATTTTTAGCAAAAGAGCAAGCTGTAGCCATAGCTGGTAACTTGAAGTCACTAGAGACCAAAAATTTAGACAAATCTGAGCAAACTCCATGCAAATGCACAGAGACTACCAGACAGTGGTGGTAACATGATTTGCTTCATTATACTGCATTTGAGCAGGAATGCTTACTAGCAATCAAAACGAGCCAAAGGTTCAATAAGATTTAAATCACTTTTTTATAGTGCATTTTATGATGAGATGATTGACATAGTCACCTCCTTAGCATAGGTACTACCAAAAGTTACTACCAAGAGTTTGTGACCTAAAACAGTGTGATGAATTGCAGCAGGATAGAAGACTGGTTCTAGAAGTACACTAGAGCTAAACCGTTTGAGGTATTATAATTCTTTGTAATCGATCCTGGTAGCCAGTGTAGAGATTGCAGAACTGGTGTGGTATGTATGATTATACTATCTTGACCTGGTAAGGACTTTAGTAGCTGCGTTTTGGATTAACTGTAACTTGTTTATTAAAGATGCAAGACAACCACTTGGTAGTGCATTACAATATTCTAGTCTAGAGGACATAAATGCATGATTTTCTGCATACACTCTCAGAAATAAAGGTACAAAAGCTGTCACTGGGGTGGTACCTTTCAAAATGTTCCCTGTTAAAAAAAAAAAAAAAAAAAAAACTGCATATGCTGGTTAGGTATGTTTTGAAGGTGGAATGGTGGTTTAAGCTTGTCCTTTGCTGGTTTAAGCTGGTCCTTTGCTGGTTTATGCTGGTTCTTTGCCATCAAAAGACCATCTTAAACCAGCACACTTCAGAACATACCTAACCAACATATTCTTTTTTTTTTCAGTAGGGTTTGTACTTAAAGTCTCAATTTTAGTAACTTAAATGTACAAATTAGTACTTAAAGTGTACATATTTGAACCTAACAGGAACAAAAGTGTACCTTCTAAAAAAGGTTTTTTACCTTTATTTCTGAGACCGTTTTGCTGGCTTTACTTGGTTAAAGCTGGCTTAGCTAATCTCTTAGCCTAGCTATCCTAGTGGTTAGCTGTTTTAGATGTAAAAAGTACTCTAAAGCCACCAAAACACACCAGCATGAACTGACAAGCTGTGCATTTATTTATTTATTTTTTGCTTCAGTAGATCAGTACAGTGACTTGACGAGCTTTAACAATTCATTTGCTGTCGGTGTGAAGGCCACATACACTTTAAACAGGCAGCACAACATTATAGTCTTTATAAAAGCTATCCGGTAGCTGTTAGCATTTAGCTATTCAACCATAACCCTTTGATTTAGCATGGCACAGTTTCTCTAAAGTAATTCTAAGGCCTCTGCTCTCGCAGTCCTCAATCCTTTAAATGTGTGTTTTGGGACGTTGCTATGAAATGTGATGTTGAATTTTTACTCTGCCTATACAAACACATTAGGTTAGTACTTTATTGTTAAGATTACACCACACATTGCATTACTATTAAATGTGTTAACTTGGCGTATTAAGCTAACAATACAGAAACATACTTCATTCATTGCTGAAATTATACAATGGTTCGTCTTTAAGATATGTGCCTATGTGCCAAGCTATGATGAAGAATAAGGTACAACACACATAGAAACAGTACATGCACACAGCTATTACACCACATTCTCTGCTGTGAAGACCAAGAGCATTCTAACCCCCTCCTTCCCATCCACCACTCGCTCTTCTCCTTTCTTCCGACCACATTTCTCCCTTCTTTACCCCAAATACCCATGCAATACCTGGTCTCCCATCTCCCTCTCATTCACTCTTTTACCCTTTTCTGCCTGGCATATTCTCTCTCTTTGTTTTGCCTTCCTCTGTTTTCCCCTCTCTCTCTCTCTCTTTCTTTCTCTTTGTTTTCTCTCTCCTGCAGGTCCTCCCAGTATCCGGGCCATGCGGAATATCACAGCAGTGGCTGGTCGCAACACTTTCATTAACTGTCGTGTGATTGGCTACCCCTATTACTCCATCAAGTGGTTTAAAGACGGGACAACGCCGTTGCCAGACAACCATCGTCAGGTGGTGTATGAGAACGGCACTCTGAAGTTGAGCGATGTGCAGAAGGGTGCGGATGAGGGGGCGTATCTGTGCAGCGTGCTCATCCAACCCCAGCTCTCCATTAGCCAGACTGTCTACGTCACAGTCAAAGGTTAGTGATTGCTTCTGATGATTTCGGGGATGTTTATGGCCCCTTGAAAAATCCACAAACAGGCACAAGTCATAAAAAAAGAAAAGAGAAGGGCCCTCTACATTTGATTTGGGATGTTTGTTCACAGATTTCTTTAAAAAATAATAATAATCTAATTAATCTATGTATAAATCTAATATGTGTGTGTGTGCTGTGCATATTCATTATGTATATGTAAATACACACATGCGTGCTTATATTTCAGAAAAATATGTTATGTTCATATATTAAATATATGTATAAATAATAGAAATGATATTAATATAAATTAATACATAAATGAATGTACATATTTTCAAAATATATACTGTATGTGTGTATATTTATATATACATAATAAATATACAAAGTACACATAAAAATTATGTAAGCAAAAACTTACTTTTATATGATTAATTAACCATTTGTGATTAATTTTAGTCTTTGTATGAAATATTGTGTTTGCATACTGTATATTTGTATATATTTTTAGTGACAGTGGATTTAGTTTAAACTAGATCTAAAGCAATTAAACAATGCTTTTATGCCTGTATCCATTTTTATTTCCAATCTGTAAGATATAGTGTTATTTTATTATTGGGATAGATTTATTATGTATTTTCTGTTCTCATTTTATTAGAATTAGAATTTTATTAGAATTTATTGGAATTTTTAATAATTCTGTCATGTTTATGTCCTGAACAGAACAGTTTTGTTATACAGTATGTCCATTATGTCTATTATGTTTTTTTGTTTGTTAGTTTTTTTGTTTTTTTTTAAGAATACTTTTTAGTAAATAAAGTTAAACTAAATTCAAAATAGTAATTATTATTATTATTATAGTAATCAAAACAAAATTCAGTTTAAATTAAATGCAATCACCCTGGTTGCATAGGTCCCTATTTTTAATTGTTCATATGCCAAACAGTTACTTAAGGCATTCACATCAAATAATAAAATTCAACAATAGGCTTGAAGCAAATTGTTTTAGTGTGAAAACTGCAAATACTTTATTTTTTAATGTCATTTAGTAACATTGGATTTGGTGTGAAGAGGCCACCCTGAGAGGATTTTTGGACTTAAGCCTAGTCAGCAGGGTATCTTTATTTTATGGAGGATTTCCAAAAAACAAAACAACCCTCGATTTGAGGTTTGGCATTTTTTGAAAACATGCTTCTTTAATAATAAAAAAAAGATGCCCACTGTACAGTACTTTATTATTATTATTATTTATTTCTTCTGAAAAGAAAAGCAAAGTAGCTTATTGTGGCGGAGTGGGTGTGTTTTGGTAAATGGAGTGTGTGTTGCCTTCAAACGAGTGTATATTTAGCTGTAGGCGGGTGGTGAAGGTTGAGGATGGTATTTCCCCTCCGCTGGCACAAAGATCCTGAGAGAAAGCACACCACTAATAGCCTCTGATTAACAGGATTACAGGCCTTCTGCAGCATTACAACCATTCATCAATTACCCAGTGTACTTAGTATGTGTATGTGTGTGGGGGTGTTATTTTCCGTATGTTAAATGTAAATGAAAGGGAGGTCACTCTGATATTGGGTTTTAATTCTTCACTTCACCATGTGTGTCCATACAAGGGGCTACAGCTCCTGGTACAAAGACAGCGAGGTCTAGTGTGTGTTTGCATGAATGCGTGTGTGTATGTGTGTACCGGTACAACAGAACACTGACTCCAGTGTGAAGTCAGTATAGTGTGCTGCTTGTCTTGTCATGTCTCTGATTTAATTAGCTGAATTTTAACGAGCCCCAGATTAAATCCCCCAGATGTCTCCAATGGAGCCCCCCACCTCTGTTTCCATGGCAATGCCATTATTCCCCATGCCAATTGGGCTCTAATTAGAGCAGCTATTATGGGCTGGAGGGGTGGGATGTGTGTGAGCGTGTATGCACGTGTGCATTTTTGTAGGGTGACGGGGGTCAGTTCAACATTAGAGACCATGAAGCGTTTGATACTGAAGATCTCTTGCTCTTTTCCTCCATCAGTTCCTCCCCTCATCCAGCCCTTTGACTTCCCTCCCACCTCCATCGGTAAGCTGATGTACATAGCTTGCGTGGTGTCTTCCGGAGACATGCCAATCCGGATCACCTGGAGGAAGGACGGGCAGGAAATTGTGTCAGGAACATCAGGAGTCACCATTGAAACCAAGGAGTTCATGAGCTCCCTTCAGATCTCCAAAGTTTCATTGGAGCACAATGGAAACTACACCTGCATTGCCAGCAATGATGCAGCAACTGTCAGTTCAGAGAGACAACTCATAGTAACAGGTGAGCAAGAGAGCGAGGCCTTTACGGCAATGTCCTACAGGCATCATTTCACCATTTAGGAACATTTCTGGACCAAATTATGACATTCTTACTGGAGGAACCTTTTCATAGTTTTTAGAAATATTGGTGGAAGTACCTGCTTTTTGGTGTGTTCACAATGCAGGAATTAGGAATGCATTTAGTTCTAGGAACTCAGTTTGGAAGTGCTCCTATACTTCAGAGTAGAGCCTGAAAGAGTTCTACAGCTATTACCAGTGGCGTGAGTGTCCATTGATTGGTCAAACGCATATGAAACACCGGCAACCCACCATTTTTGTGTAAAAAAGCTGTGTAAAAATATCTACTCCAGAAAATTGCGACAATGGCATTTATCTACCTTTTACTCAGTCAGCCCTGATGATATGTTGTCATAAGACACTTAGTGAGAGTTTCATACTCTTTTAATCACATAAATTGTGCATTTATATTTCATCTCCGTTACTACAAAACACATAATACACAAAAAAAGCTCCAATCACGGCATCCACCATTCACTGGATGTTGACACTTGTAAATGCCACAAACAAAGATGTGAGTTTTCTTTGCTCGTGCGAATGCAACTAGGAAAATGGCCCGAGAGGGAAACTGGTTCTCTCTACCATGCTGGCTAGTTCCTAGAACTATGTGATGTGAAAGCCACTATTTACTTAGGTGTTAAGATGAGCTATAGGGTTGATATTTTGTTTGTTTTACCTAATGTTGGTCTCGGACCAACAATATGTCCTACTTTACAGACCACTTTGTTGGTATCTCCTCTTTTGAAACTGTGTATGTTCTTTGTTCTAGTTCCTCCTGGTTTTCGGGTTCAGCCCAACAACCAAGATGGAATCTACGGCAAGTCAGAAGTTCTGAACTGCTCTGTGGAAGGGTACCCTCCTCCCAAAGTTGTCTGGAAGCATGCCAAAGGTAATATCTTTTTGTCACTGCATTTCTGAATTATCACATTTTAAACTTTGATGAGCCACAACCAAAAATGTCTTCATCTTGATTCTGAAGGTATAGGGAACCCCCAGCAGTACCATCCAGTTCCACTGACGGGTCGAATCCAGATCCTGTCCAACGGATCTCTGCTGATCCGCCATGTTTTAGAGGAAGACCGGGGATACTACCTGTGCCAGGCCAGCAATGGAGTAGGATCCGACATCAGCAAGAGCATGATGCTAACTGTTAAAAGTATGTCAGGATCTACACACCAGAAAAAAAAAAAAAAAGCTTCCAAAAAGGGGTTTTAGCAGTGATGCCATAAAAGAACCATTTCTTGTTCCATAAAGAGGCTTTTAGTGAACAGTTCTTAAAAAAAAATAAAATAAAAAAAAACATGTATTCTTAGTGTGAAGAATATTTTAATAATCTAAAGAATCATTATGAATGCATACACATACAGTAATAACGTCAGCTCTGTTCCAATCCATACTGAGCTGCCTCAGTGTCTACGTAGGCATCATCTCCTAAAGATGCATCTTAACCATTATGAATCTCCTTTTTTATAAAATTTCCTGATCATTTATTCACCCCCATGTCATCCATGATGTTCATGTCTTTTTCTCTTCAGTTGTAATTAAGATTTTTGAGAAATAATAAACAAAAAATTCCAGAATTTTGAATAATGAGTAAAGTTATGCTTGCAAACTAGTGCAAGACGAGCATCTGTGGTTAAAAAGTATGTACAGTTTTATTATTTATTTAATTTTTTTTGGAAAAAAACCAATTTTGCAAAGCAATAAGACCCTTATTCCTCAGCTGTGATTGTGCATTGCCATTTAAAGCTGCATTGAAACTGCAATTTGGACCTTCTGTCCATTGGTCTCCGTTAAAGTCTGTAATATGAAAAAAAAAAAAAAATCCTGAAGTGTTTCCTCAAAAACCTTAATTTCTTTTCAACTGAAGAAAGAAAGAAAGACACCATGGATGACACGGGGGTGAGTAAATTACCAGGTAATTTTCATCCTGGAAGTGAACATATCCTTTAATAGACTGTTTCTCTTGATTCTCTTCAAAATATTGGATAAAAAAATTCTAAGCAAAAGTACTGCTTTTGACCTAAACGAGTTTTCTTAGAAGGCTGCCTAATTTATGCCTAGACATGCTCTCAAGGTAGACAGGTTTCAGGGCATGGCTGTTGAATATCAGAAATTTCATAATAGTTAAATCTCTCATTAAACCATGACATACAAATAAAGCCATATTTTTGAATTCCAGTCACAGTAGATTTAAGGATTTCTTGGATGTGATTTGACCTGCAGCCTTTGGGCTGGTTTGCGATGGTGTGTGTTTGAGGTCATTGTTTAAGAACGGTCCTCAGATGGGCTTTCACGTCTCAGACTGATGCCTGCGGGAAGGGTCCGAGATGCTTGAGTGAACACACACTTACACACAACACACCACCTCCACACACACACACAGAGGCGCACACACCTGCACCTGTCACACTTTGTCACTCAAACTAATGACCCAGCTTATGATGTATCAGTCACACTGAGGCAAGAAATACAAGAAGCCTTTGACTTTTTTATATAGTAGCTAGAATTGCCAGGAGTTACTGCTTGCATGTGTATGAGTGTGTGTGAGAGAGCAGCTCTCAATAAGAGTACCAAAACAACAGATTCAAGTGTGCTCAGCTCATTTAGATTAATAGAACATTACAACGAATCCGTAAGGCCATCTCATGACTGATCGTTAAATCGGACACACGATCTGTTCTGTCCAAATCCATATTATTGACCCTTCACATAATGTAGAGTGCAGAAAACTCCCTTCCACGCAACACTGCCCTAGGCCTGAGTTACAGTCCTGAGCACATTTAAACAAACCTTATCCACCGGTGTATTCATTAACACTCACCCAGAACATTGCAGTTAAATCTTAAGAAATGTACTAAGAGCTGTATTTGAAAAAGAGAACGTATTTTATTTATTATTTTTATTTTATTTTATATTTTTTTACCTCAATTTCTCATTAATGTAATGTAACATGATTCTTATTCTTATTAATGTAATGTTTAAAATATTACTGTAATTAAAATGATAGTATCCAGACCATATTATTTTAACAAAATTAAAATACTAGCAATATATGCTTATAACTGTACTTGACGTGTCAAAAAAAATACTGTGTATATATATATAAAATTGTCATTAATGAACATGAAACCATAAATAAGAATGACTCACTTATTATTAATATTAATAATGATTTAAATAATGATCATTATTTTGGGGCGAATGTAGTGTATGTAGTTAATGTAGGCTTTTTAACTCTAAAAACTAAAATAAATGCTCTTGTGTTTAAGTTAAGTTGTGTGGAGTTATTCAACAAGAGATGGTAAAACATGGTTTTAAATTTTCATGCAAAGCCTGTGGATATCATGCGGCTTTGTGTTTACGGCATTTGACTTTTTTTTTTCTTTTTTTTTAAGTGGATCTGTCTCCTTTTCGCTCTCTCTTGCGCTCTCTGATTCAGTGTTGGTGTTATTGATTGAATCGTTCCTCTGTTCTGCCTCCCTCAATTCTATCCGTTTCACTCGTTGGAAGGGAGGGAATGAATAAGTGATGAAAACAAAACAGCGGAACCCTCTTCAGATCGATATTGTGTGTGTGTGTGTGTGTGTGTGTGTGTGTGGCAGCGCTAGAGAAGAGTTACTCGGGGGGAATGAGCAAGCGAGAGAGTGTGAAAAAGTGATTGAGGAGTTGAAGAGAGACACGCTAACGCTCACCGTGTCACAAGAACGGCAGGTGTTGGGTTAAAGTCGCACTGACCTCTGCCTCTTTTTAAATTCATTGTTTCCTTCACATATATTTACCTCCTGTCCTGCTATGCCTTTTCTTTGCGCAGTTCCAGCTATGATCACATCCCACCCAAACACTACCATGGCCATAAAGGGGCAGAACAAGGAGTTAAACTGTACCGCCCGGGGAGAGTACCCCATCATCATCCGCTGGGAGCGAGGTGACACTGTTATTGACCCTGACCGCAACCCTCGGTACTCCATCACCACCAATTCGAATGAGAAAAGCGATGAAGTTATCTCCACGCTGAAGGTGAGACACATGTGCACACACACATACAGTATACGTTTGCTGTCAGTGCAGGAGTTCAATAAATGCTGAATAAATGTTTTCAACAGGTTTACAGTAGTACTGTATACACTCTACCTTTTTTTTTCTTTCTCAACTTTTATTTTTGCTCATGTGGTTTGCTTGTTTACTCACTCTAAAATTACTTTTTATGATGACCTAAAAAACACATTTAACATTTAAATTGTTTGTTTGTTTATGTGTGTTTGTTCTTCATTTGAACACTTTCTTTCTTTCTGCAGCTGAAGCCAGCGGAGCGAGGGGATTCCGTCTTTTTCTCCTGCCATGCCATCAACTCATATGGCGAAGGCCGAGGGCTCATCCAGCTGACGGTGCAAGGCAAGACAATCAGCCATGAACAACACGCTCACATCTTACATGATACTCTTTATCTAGAGACACAAAATCAATAATTTACCTCCTGGCCCCAAGCCACCTCTTACTCTTCAGCCTCTCTCTCTGTCTCAATCTCCTCCATCTGTTTGAAGTCTTTTCCCACTTGTTTTGTTGGCAGAACCCCCTGACCCCCCAGAGCTGGAGGTTCGAGAGGTCAAAGATCGCAGTATGAACCTGAGGTGGACGCAGCGGTTCGATGGCAACAGCATCATCACCAGCTACGACATCGAGTACAAGAACAAATCCGGTGCGGCATTGCTTTGTTTCCATTTTAAGCTTGGATGAATTACATTGTGAGCGTGCATTAAATATGTATTTGTATGTCAGAAGAATATGTAGCGAATAAGCCCAGACTGCAAGAAGATGAATGGGATTGGAACAGATTTCTGCAGCATTGCGACTCGGGTGTATTGCCTTATTTTGTTGTTTGTACATCTGCGTTCGTCCTAGTTTTCTGTGCATCACTGGTTTTTCAAATCTGTATTATTTGACCTGTAAACAGTCCTCTTTGCATGCTAACAAACATAATGTTCCAGAACAGCCTGAATGGAGGTGTGATGTAGTAATGTATCCGTGTTATTTTGTCCTTGTCGTAGACCCTTGGGAGCTGAAACATGCCACCCGTAAGATCTCGCCCACCAACAACCAGGCCAACATAGTGGAGCTCCACCCGGCGTCCGTATACAGCATTCGCATGTACTCCTACAACAAGATTGGACGAAGTCAAGCCAGCAAAGAGCTGACCATCAGCACAGAGGAAGCCCGTACGTCTCTTGCCCCAGATCTGCCATCATTTACTCACCCTCATAGTTCCAAACATAGACATATAAAACCAATCAGATTTGAAGAACGAGTTAATAGTTTTTGGGAAATTTAGGCTTACAATCAGTGTATGGTTCTTGTAAATCTATAATTTCCTTTGATTTTAGGGATTACTTATGGGTAAGGTTAGGTTGAGGTGTAGAGAAATGGTCAAGACTAAATGTTTGGATTAAAACATTTAATCCAAAAATTTTGTCTTGATCATTTAACATCTAATTCTACAAAATCAGGACGTGCCGGTGTGCTTTGAGATTCAAAATTATGCAGGATGTATACTGTATAGCTGTGTTACGGTAATTTTCAAAAATCCATAATAAGAGCACTTAAAAAATATGAGTCCCCTGTCATGGTATATAAAGGATATCTTTCAAAAATTCTCCTATTGTGTTTTAGAAAAAGAAAAAAAAAATTCCATGCAGGTTTGGAATGACTGAGGTGACAACATTTTTTATTCCTTTAATATTCTTGTGATATGATGTGATTTTCTTTTTACAGCTCCTGATGGGCCACCCATGGATGTGATTTTACAGCCAATGACCTCTCAGAGTATCCGTGTAACCTGGAAGGTATGTCTTCAACTCCAAAATTTGACATTCTTCACACTTTAGACTCAAGCTCTTCAACCCTGCTTCTTGGGACCTACTGCCCTGAAGAATTTAGCTACAACACTAATCAAACATGCCAGAACCAGCTAATTGAGGTCTTCAGGATCACTTGAAAAATCACAAGCCAGGTTTAGCAGGTTGCAAAAGTAATCCAGGACAGTGGGTCTCCAGGTACAGGGTTGAAGACCTAGGCTTTAGTATTTTAGATTCACTTCTTACTCTGTGTCATTTTCTTCCTACGCTAAATTTGAGGTCTGGTGATCAAAGACTTCTCTCTGTCCCCAGATCAAGGTTAAAGCATAGAGGGGATAGAGCTTTTGCAGTTGCTGGGCCTAAGCTTTGGAATAGCCTTCCAGCCTATATTAGATCGGCACAGTCTTTAACTGTTTTTAAATCATCTCTTAAAACTTTTTCTTTCTTTGGCTTTTCATTCTTTGTGAGTTTATGGTTTATATATGTGGTTTGGTATTTGTGTTTTATGTTTTTATCTGTTCAGCACTTTGGTCAGCCGTGCATGCTGTTTGTAAATGTGCTATACAAATAAAACAAACTTGAAACTTGAACTTCTTTTCACTTCACCTAGGCGCCAAAGAAAGAGCTCCAGAATGGAGTGATCCGTGGCTATCAGATTGGTTATAGGGAGAATGGGCCGGGCAGTAATGGACAGTACAGTATAGTGGAGATGAAAGCCACAGGTGATAGTGAGGTGTACACCCTGGACAACTTGAAGAAGTTTGCTCAGTATGGTGTGGTGGTCCAGGCATTCAACAGAGCCGGAACCGGACCTTCCAGCTCTGAGATCAATGCCACAACTCTTGAGGACGGTAATTAAATACAAATCTATCTATCTATCTATCTATCTATCTATCATACTCTGGGGGTTTCTCTTTTGTGTGACTACAGGGCGACTTTGGCCTCATCCAAATGCTTGTCACTGTCAGTGATATTGATGCTGTTAAGGATAATAGTAATAACAACAAGCATAGGAAAAATAATTATAATTAGCCTGTCTGCCGAGGCCCCTCTCCCTGATCCACTGCTTTTCCTCCCAGTCTAATTATCTGCAGCTGAGCGCATTGTCTCCCCCTCTCTCTTTTCATCTTTCCTCCAGATCCCTCTCTCTGGCTTTCAACTCCCCTCCTCTCGGCTCCCACTCCTCTCTCACTCGCTCTCAAAACACCTTTCATTTATCTCTCCCTCCATCTCCCAACTTCCCCTTCCACCCCTCCGCCCACTTCTGTCCCACTGTCTTTCTACTCCATTCTTATTTTTGGAAAGCTCCTGGGTTCATTTTATCCCCGATGACTTTGTTTTTACCTCCATCAATGGTGTTCTTTTCAAGTTTTAGTTTTTCTTCCAACCCTACTATCTTTAAAAAAAATTCCAGTTTAAGCAAGATGGTCTACTGGATTAAAACCAGGTCTACTTGCTGGTAGTCCAGCCAACTGATAATCCAGACCACTCCTGACCAGCTAGAAACCATCTAAAACCATCTACCAATTTATATTTTCACTTGAATCTTCTTTAAAGGCTCACACTGCACCGACAATCCAATGCAGATAGTCACCTGATTACAGTACATCACTACAGACATTCCAAGACCTGACAAACAAGATTGAAAATGTCCAATCAGCAAAAACACAAAAGGCAATACAGTGATTCAATGACACCAGCCAAACATTTCTGTTGCTGTAGGTTGGTGACTGTCAATGTAAATTGGGGAAAATAATCAAATGTAGACCTAGAGCAAAATCGAAGCAATGACCAATGTCGGCATGTTGATGTCAGTCTAGTTTTTGTGGTGTGTTCTGCACTGTTGCCTCTAGCCGGACCTACTGAGTATATAGAGTCAGCAGTGGAGTCCATTGGCAAGAGAGATCGCACTGATTGACTTCAGAAGACACCAGAGAAATGGATGTAATTAGTCAAGAGGGTACATACAGAAGACCTTTCCTAGGTCTTTGATGTCGGTGTGATGTATCTAGGGGTCATTGAAAAGTGGTCCAAAGATGGATGGTTTTGTTTGCTTCATAGAGGCCTCTTTGGAATGATTCACTGCAAAGGTCTGACTCAAACAAATGATTCAAATGTTCATGAATCAGATATGGCTACTCATGAATGTGCCAAGATGACTTAAGGTGGATGTCAAAATTATCAGCGCATAATGAATTTTGAATTTTGTCTGTTTGTTGCATACTGTACAGTAAGCCTATTGTTAGACAGAATATACTGTACATAGTGCACAAATTATACAGGAAACATTCACTTACATTATATAGACAAAAAAATCATACTTGCTTGAAATGACACATGGGTGAATAAATAATTTTGGCTGGGGGAAAACAAGATGCCAATATACCTGTAAGATACCAATATACCTGTTCTAAGTGTCAGCTCCAGACAGCGAGTGAGATCCTGGGTTGAAGAGTTATTGCGAGTTGTGCTCGTGAGCGTTCTGTCAAGCCGTTCTACTCTAAATGGCAGTTTTAGTGTGGTCCACCAGGGCCAGACAGAGTCGGACCCTAAGGCCTCTTCAGACAAATACCGTCATTTCTCCTGTGCTCTCCCTCCCTCCCTCCTCACACCATCTCCTTTACTCGCTCCTTCTCTTCCTGCGCCAGCTGCAGCTGCTCCCTCATAGAGCCAAGCCAGCTTTATCCCTCCTCTATCCCTCCTTTCATCCTGTCGTCCGCACATGCTTTTTTCCCTCCCAGCAAGTCACACAGACAGGCTCTGTGTCCCCTCAATAGTGCCATTATTTATTCAGAGATGCAATTTGGCACATCAGCACCGCCACATTTGTGGTGTATCCGGAAAAAATCAAACGCATTTAGTAGGTGAAACAGCTCAAGATCGAGATAACAGTAACGTTTCACTTCTCTTCAGCTTCAGGACGTGATTGTTCCGTCCATTTCGAGTGTAGTTACAAGGTTGTTGATGCTCTTGGGCCATACCAAGTGCTCCAATTGCAGTACATTACTGTCATTTTACTATATCACTGTAATTGTGCTCTTTCACTACAATTTTTGGTTTCCACTTCACCTATTGTATCTTGTTTCCATTGGTGCCTGAATTATTTTCCTGCCGCTTCCTTTGCTTTTATGTGACCGTCTCTCGTTTTTCTCTCGCAGTTCCCAGCCAGCCGCCCCAGAATGTACGGGCCATTACGGTGACATCAGACGAGGCAGTGATCACGTGGTCCGAGCCCCCACGGATGACCCTGAATGGGGTTTTGAAGGGCTACCGTGTGGTGTTCTGGTCCCTCTACCCCGATGGAGGTGGGTGCTGTGGGGGCCAGACACTTAGGCTCAATCAGAGTAATTATACTCTATTACTGTTACTCCCTCACTAGCCGCAGTCCCTTTAGAGCGCCCCCTACTGCCCACCCGTGTATCTGTATCCTGGCCAATCCAACCCACAGAGGGTGTATATTTGTGGGTGGACAGGTATATGTGTGTGTTGTTGACTTTTATATAAAAAGTGAGTAAGCTGTGGATTAAGAAATCGGTCTTCAGTGTCACATGATCTTTTAAGAAATCATTCAATTTGCTGAATTGGTGCTCAAGAAACATTTCTTATTATCAGTATTGAAAACAGTCATGCTTAAAGGATAGTTTCAAAAATTAAAATGTTGTTGATATTTAATCACTCTTGTGTTGTTCCAAACCTTTATCAATTGCTTTCGTCTGTTGAACACAAAAGACAACATTTCGAAGAATGTCACTGACCACTGCTACTAGCCATTGACTTCTACTGTTGAAGTCAATAGCTACTGACAACTGTTACCAACACTTTCTTTAAAATATCTTGTGTTTAACACTGTAACTTTTGATCAATTTAATGTGTCTTGAACAAATAAAATTTTCTAAAAACAAACAAAAAAACATTTGAATGGTAGCATACTTGAACCAACTTGTTGAAACAGTAATAATGGTTCATAAATGGGCTGAATAATGTGAAAGTAATGACAAGGTCAGGTATATTATTTATACTAAACAAAACTAAGACAAACATTTAAGTCTATGGATCTTTTTTGTGTTTATTTGGCTATGTCACTTACAAAAAAGCACTGTGGCTGCACTTTGGCACAGTAACAATATCAGATGATGAAACTACTGTATGATATGTCTATACATACTGTTTATACTAAAAATTGTATTTAGTAGGATTCAGGGTTCTTTAAAAAAGCATGCTGTTACCATGGCGCATGTCCAAAAATAAATGGTATTTTACCACTTTTTTTTTTGGACATTTTTGGACATAAATATCATTGTCTGCTAAATATAGCTATAGCAGTGACAAGCAACCCTTTGTCCAGCAAAACAGACTATTTTAGTCTCCCTCTGGTACTTTTTTGTATGTGGAATGTGTAAACATGGTTCTCCTGTGTTCCCTCATGTTAAGTGTTCAAATTGTGTTTTGTTATTAGCAAGTAAATGAACATCAAAAAAAAAAAAGGAGTCATTCCATTTTTTTCATGTCTCTCAGAATGGGGAGAGATGCAGAACATCACTACCACTCGTGAGCAGGTGGAGCTGAAGGGCTTGGAGAAGTTCACAAACTACAGCATTCAGGTTCTGGCCTACACACAGGCAGGAGATGGCGTCCGCAGCAACGTACTCTACATACAGACCAGAGAAGACCGTAAGTTCTCGCACCACACATGTATGTCACCACTGATTGTATGTCAAAATATTTGCAGATAAAAAAACAAACAAACAAAAAAATGATACTTACTTATTTCAAGTAAAAAGGTTTGTTTTCTGTTCACTACATTGGAAATGTAGCTTGTTGTCTATGCCCTACGTAGACAACTGACTTCTAAAGGCCAATTCACACTGCACAGAAAAACGGCAACATAGTCCAACAGCTGGATCAGTGTGGTACCCCTGCCAGATGTTGGTTGGAGTTGGTTAAAGTTTGTTTTCATTAAAATTACAACAACCACAGCTTCACCCACAGCCTCTTTTGTTTAATTCACCATCTTTTCATGTGAATAATGACACACAAATACATTAATAAGAGTAAAATTTGGATTGTGAATATAGGATCATCCATTTTTTTCCCAGTCAGTGACAGTTGGTCAGTGTCTGTTGGTGCAGTGTGAACATGACTCTTCATAAGATTCTAAATACAACAGCCAACTTGAGCCAACTAGTCTGCTGGCATTTGTCGGTGCGATGTGAATTGGCCTTAGAGCATCATGGGACCTCATATGTAAGTCCACAAAAGGCTTGACTCGTAATTTGATCCAGCATTAATAGAAAAGTTTATTATACTCAACAAGGCTGCATATATTTGATCGAAAATACAGTAAAAATAGTAATATTTCAGAATATTATGATTCCAAAGATTTTTGAATATATTTTAAAATGTAATTCATTCCTATGATGGCAAAGCGGAACTTTCAGCAGTCTTGAGTGTCACATGATCCTTCAGAAATCATTCTAATATGCTGATTTGGTGCTGAAAGAACATTTCTTGGTAACACTTTACAATAAGGTTCATTAGTTAACATTGTTTAACAACATTAGTTACATATAGGTTAACACCAACTAAGAATGAACAAAACTTCTACAGCATTTATTAATCTTAGTTAATGCTAATTTTAGCATTTGTTAATGCATTATTAAAAACACCAGTGTACCAAAAGTACACACAAAATAATATGTAAATATATATATACAGTGTATTTTAAAACTATTGACGTATATATTTATATTCATATAATTTATATTCTATAAAAATATATTAATATATAAATAACATTTGTCTTAAATATGCTCATGCATGTGTGTGTGTTTATATAATACATTATATATATATATATATATATATATATATTGGATGTAATTAATTGCGATTAACCATTTGACAACACTAAATATAATATAATACTTTGTTTATTATTATTAATAATTGTTATTATTTTGTAGGGTGGGGGTATGAACAAAATTACAAAAAAAGTGTATCTAAATGTATCAATATAGCAGATAAATGTGACCCTCCAATGAGCTTTCAACCCTGTCAGTGGTGGACACGTATTCAAACGCAAAGCCACATTATGTGCAAGCCACTTCCCTTTATCCAGGCTCTATTCAAGCTCAAGGGTGTTGTGTGTATGAAGTCTGGACGGGGGGAGGTTGTTAGATATAAAATCTTGCCACAAAACCACATTAGCTGGAGGCAAGTGCTGCATGTTCCAGGTCTAGAATGATGCTGGATACGGTCGCTGTGGCGACATTTAGGCTCTGATATAGCATTAGCACACTTAATGAGAATTAAGATGCTGAAGGAGGGGGGTCTGGGTATATGTCTCAAAGCAGATCCTCCATCCAACACAAGGAAAAGGATTTATTCTTTGTGGATTAGCTGACATTAATTTTGTGCTTACACTGGTCGGGATAGGATTAGGGAGATATCTGTCTCTCCTCTTTTCCCTGGTGGGGTTAAGAGGGGTTCAGGGAAATAAGGGGTGTTTTAGTGCTGGAGAATGAGAGAGATGCATTTTGAGTTTGATGATTAAGGAGTATATATGTGTGTGGTGTCGGTTTGTCAACGGGCTACTTGACCAGAATTTTTGGTCAATGGTTTTTTTCCCAATTTTCCCTCTGCTCAAAGCAAGGAATTATGCTGTTAAGTCATTGTTAATATATAAAAAAAAATTACAACAGTTTGTGTCACTACAATTTAAGACCTGACCCCCCTCACGGATTGACCTATTAGATTAAACCCTAGTAATGATGATGATGATTTTTTTTTAAATCCTCCTTAAATCTCCATGTCTTCCTGTATATTCTAGACACAATGAAGCGAGATGGTTATTTCTAAGGTGGTAGAAGTGTGATGGGGTTAAGTGGATTGGGGCCAATAGTTAAATGGTAAAAAAATAGCCCTCAACCCCAGCAAAAGTTTAAGGCCTGTCTACATCAATATTAATAATCGGTTTTTGAATGTGGTACAGAGATAAGAAAGCCAGCTCCATATTCATCTTGTTTTGTTTACTGTCGTTTATCAAATTAGTCGTGAATGCCACCAGAAGTCATAGTTTTCTATAACAGCAGCGTCTCTTGCCATGTGACCAAAGCTCAAAACAATGCGATGTGTCATCTGAACACCATTTAACTAAAAATTAGTGCTTTTCAATGATTTTTCTTTATGTATGTGTGCTGTTAATTTAAATGATATATATATATATATATATATAAACAATATAAATGTAAAAAAAATATTATTACATATTATATGTAAACAAAAATGTATTTTGGATGCGAGTAATCGCGAAAAATCATTTGACAGCACTACTAAAAATCTTTGTTGTATTTCATGCATACTGTATTTGAAAAACCCAAAGTATACTTGGTCAGCTGAGTAAATAGGCAAAATGATAGCATGACAACATCTTCCAAGTCTAGAAAAATATTTTATGCTTACAGTTTGCGAACAAACCTTTTGGTCACTGGGAAATATGTTAAATCTCACAATGCCTCTCTCATATGTTAATTTCGTTTTCCATCCTGTTTATTTTTTTCTTTCAGACCCTGGTCCTCCAGCGGGCATTAAAGCCGTGCCATCCTCTGCCAGCAGTGTAGTGGTATCCTGGCTTCCCCCTATCAAGCCCAATGGTATCATCCGAAAATACACTATTTACTGTTCCAGCCCTGGATCAGGCCAACCGGTGAGGCAAAAAGGGGAAACTTGTATTTAACACTGATTTTAGTGTTGGCATCACTTGGTTTAGTATTTTTGTTCAAAAATGAAGTCATGCTTGCGTTTGTGTGTTCGTTGAAGCGAGCAAAAGTGAATATTTGCGTACTTATGTGCTTTATTTCGTATGGGTGTGTGAACGGTATGTGTGGATTTTAGATTCTATCAGTTTTCTTTCGTTTCTAAGTATAAATCAGTGTTTATTTCGCCATATTCATCTATTTGCATCTGGATTTGTGTCGAGTGTATTTTTAATCTGTGCATGTGTGAGGTTGTGCTGCAGTATCAGCAGGATGTGTGTGTGCGTGTGTGTGTAAATGAGAGGCTCATACTGCAGTGTGTGCATGCAAGCTCACCCTCCCGTCTCATTTGCATATCTGCGTCTCATCACGTTGCCTAGACAACCTCATCTGTTCATCAGGGAGGGCAGGAAACAAGCTGACAGCACACACACAAACACACACACACATCCCACAGGCTCACATTTATAACCACCTCCTCGGCAAACACACACACACACACACACACACACACGTAATTTGTGTACACTCACACTGAATTAATGTACCTGTCCAGATGTACACATGCTCACTCTCTTCCTTTCTTTCGCTCATTCACAAATCACTCCTCTCTCTCTCTCCGGCCTCTCGCAGAGCACGGGGTGATTACTATGTAAATGAGTGTGAGAGGAGAAGGGGGGAAGGAGGAGGTAGAGGAGGAGGAAGGGGGGTCAGACTCAGCGTGCGGGGAGTACTTTTGTTCCTCTTTTCATTATCTCCCTCTATCGCTCCCCGGATCACTGCTATCTCCACACCGGAGGAATATTTTAATATCCGTTACAGCGCTCCACCCCTCCCGTCTGCACCTCCCATACCTGATTCATGCTGAGAGACACAGAGAGAGGCAGAGAGAGAGGAAAATATGAATCGAAATGAACTAGGGTGAGAAGGTTCAGAAGCCTAGTGAGCCGGCTACCTAGAGAGTGTCTTTAGGTACACTCCCAACACAGCCTTCTAAGAAACTTTTTGATTTCCCACGAATATGATTTCTTGTAAGGGACCACCTTCCTAAAATATAAAGGGAGTTAAACATATAAGTTTGCATTATGAAAAAATGTTATTATTGATTTTTATTATTATTATTATTATTATTATTAAAGATTTAGTTCACCCAAAAATAAAAATTCTAACATAATTTGTAATGAAAATAATATCATAACAATAATTACTCACCCTCATGTCTCTCCAAAGCTGAAAGACCATCTTCGGAACACAAATTAAGATATTTTTTAATATCTTACTCGCACTTTCTGGCCCTGCATAAACAGCAACAGAACTACCATGTCCAAGACTCAGATAGGTAGTAAGGACATGAACTATTTTAATGATGTCCTTACTACATTTCTGGGCCTTGAACATTTCAGTTGTTGTGCTATCTGTGCAAAGTCAGAAAACTCACAGATTTCATCAAAAATATCTTTGAAGATGAACAAAGGTCTTAGGGGTTTGGAACAACATGAGGGTGAATCATTAATGACAGAATGTTAATTTGTGGGTGTACTATCCCTTTAAAAGTAGTATTAGTAGTATACCAATGCTACTAAAAACCTGTAGTATATTTTTATTGTAGTGTTCTTATAATGTGCTATTGTAATTATTATTTAGCATTTTTATATATTTTATATAGCATTTAGCATTTTACACTGCTTCTGTGGGCACCCCAAGCACAGAAACCAGCATCACAACTTTTGCAAAGAAGGCTAGCTCAGAATGCATTGTGATGAACATCATTTTGGAGATAGGCTCCATCCGAAATCACATACTGTAGAGTAGCTGCTAAAACTTACTTTGTGAATAAAAAAATATGTCCTATACATATATATATGCATATAGTATGAATATAATTTGAATGTATTACAACTGCCATGTTGTCACTGGTATAGTAAAGTATCCATCAGATGCATGTTGTGAATTTGAACATACTAATCGCCACACATACTGTTTTTAGCCTACTATATAGTATGGAAGCAGTAGTTGTGTGACGAGACACTTATCCCACGAAACGAGACGAGACACTGGGTTCAAGAGATCGAGACGAGACAAGATTTTTGGACTTTTTTTAAAAAAATAAATCGTCAATGATAAAATATATTGGGATTTTTTTTTTTTTCATTAAACAAAATCGAGGTGCATTTTGTAATCAACTTTTTGAAATTAAACTATTTTAATGAATTACATTCAGTAAAAACAACATGTGAATACTGGAAAATGACAGGCAAGTAATTAACAATAAATAACAAAAAATGTAAAATTGCATAAATAAATAAAACAAATAACACAAATATTCCTTTCAAAGCAGGGTAAGCGATTTTTTTTTTTTTTTTTTTTCAAAAAAAGCTTCAGAAAACAGTCGGGCCGAATACCAAAGCAACACACACCGGTGTCCCTGGAGTGTACCATCACACCGGTGTGATTAGAACGTTCAGTGCAACACGTCATCAACTGCTGAATTCAAATTCGGTCTCGCGCTTTTGCTGGCGCAGAGCCAGATCGGACGAGCTGAGCGCTTGTCATATTATCACAAATATGTAGTGTTTTCAACCATATACTGCTCGTTTTAGGCTTCATACATTTAAAAACACATAAGTACTAACGTTAGCAAACCATACATTTAAAGCTTATCAAATACACGATGTCTATAGAAACGGCAATAATGATCTTTACAAATATAATCTGACGACATGTTTTACTGATAGCATATACAGATCGTGTAGGTTACTATAAAGTTTACTCTGCTCTTCTCCCTGTTTACCGGAGACTTACTTTAACGTGTTTCGGGAGGAGAGGATAAATTTGCGTTTTGTAAATCCGCACAGCTCGGATTCAGTGCGAACTAACATGGCGGCGCCCATCACCCGGTATAGATCAACTAACACGGTCATTATAAGTGTTTAAACTACCAAATACATTTACTTGCATAGATTTCAGAATCGGCATATAAAATATTTCATAATATAGTCAG